>PVIJ01000563.1:184965-250348 GCA_004024925.1 Scalopus aquaticus
GTTTCCTAGTGTCTGAGTTGCCTTGGCTGTGGCTGGGTATCTCCCAGATTTTCTTTTTTCTCTGTTGAATTTGTGTTTTGTGGCATGTCTCCAATGTGTTTCTGGTTCCAGGTGGAATTAGGGTAGAAAAAGGGGTGGTGGATTGTAGTTAAAAAAAAAAAAATGTGTGTGTGTGTGTGTGTGTGTGTGTGTGTGTGTGTGTGTGTGTGTGTAAATAATAAAAAAAATTAAAGTAGAAAGAAAATAAAAAAGGTATTGGGTAGATGTAAGCTTGGGGAGAGTTTTGTAGTCCTTTTGCTTTTAGGTTTTGGAGTTTCTGGGTAGGCCCCCTGCTAGGGTTCAAACCCCCCTTTCCAGTGTCAGATGTTGCTGTTGTCCTACTGTGGCTGCTGTCATTTTATAGTTGCTAGTAGTCTTTCTGTTCTTTCTCTCTCCGCCCCCCTTTTTATTTTTCTTCTTCTCCTCAGTGTTTGCCTGGGGGTTATCCCTGCCCCTGTGGTTATGTCTGGTGGGGAGGGGTCGAGAGTTCCTGACCTTAAGTTTATTTTCTGCTGCTTGGGCCCCACTTCTCCACAAGGGGGTGCAGGGGTGGAGGTTGTGGGCAGCTGTTGGTGCCGACCTAGGTTCTGGGGGGCCACTGTGCAACCTCCTAGAAGTTGGGTGTGGGGCCACGGCAGGGGGTGGGGGGAGCTCTATTTTCCTTTCTGTAGCCCTCCTGTGTGCCAAGATGCAGACACTTTGTGGAGGAGGGTGTGGTTGGAGACAGTTCCAGCAGGAGTCTGTATACTGGGTCAGGTTACCTCTAGTCAGGTTAGAGAAAAGTAGAGTTCTCTAACATCAGCTCTTGGTGTCAGGTTACAGAGTAGGGAGGAGATTGTTTGAGGTGGTCTCTGCAGTTTTTCCGGCCAGACCAGTTTCTCAGGCCAATATATCACCTAGCAACCAGTGAGGGATTAGGACCCCAAGGGGTGCTGGCAGTTTGTCTTCCCTACTAAGATGTTACCTAGCCTCAGGTAGGGGATGGAAAGCAGTGACCCTCGAGCTTTCCTGCACTTTAGAGCTGCCACACAGGGAAGAGAGGGGGCTCCTGGGGTGGGAGAGTGGGGGTCGTGCTCCCGTTAGTTGGCCAGAGCCCTCCGACCCCACCGTGGTTTCTAACCTTGTATTCAGTGGTGCTCTGGTTTGTCCGCCTCTCCTTTCTTTTGTTCCTCCGTGTGGGGTTCGGTGTCTTTTCTCTTCTTTTTACTCCGACTTTTCGGTTTATCTTTAAGTCTAAAGCACCCACAAGGATGATTGTATTGTGTGGGGCATTCAGTTATCCTGAGATCGGCTCTCAAAATTAGGGATTTTTCTGTCCATAAATCTATATTTTGTGGGAGAGCCTAATCCTAGGGTCTGTTTGCCGCCATGTTTTGGGGGCGTGTCCGTAGTTGATTCTAAAGCAGGTATACTCACGATTACTATTTGGGAAATGCCTCTATAGAATATGGGAAACTAAAGATGGCTTTAAGCAGGAGAATAATGAAAACAGATGCTGTGTTTTGGTTTATTTTTTCCTAACTAAAAAACAACACACACTTTTATTTAAAAGATTCCAAAAAAGCGGGCCTCCCTGGTGTCACAAAGGGTTAAGTCTCAGCACTATGAAGCTATAAGCAGCCATTGCAGCGCTAGTTCCATCCCCCACCAGGGACCTAACCCACATGGCACAGCAGACCTCTCCTGTTTTGCCTGCTGCTCCCCTCAGCGGTGTATTTCAGTAGATCTGCCTGTTCTGCTCCCCATTGTGTCTCTGGTGAATCCTCTCACCCACCCCCCACCGATGGCCAATACCCCAGCTCTTGTATACAAAAATAAATCTTTTTTAAAAAGATTAAATTCAGAAAAGCAACATAACTCAAATTTAGTGCCTAGAGATAAAGATTTCACATTCTGATAAATTTTTTGTTTATATTATATACATTTCAAACAGAAGCATTATACTGTAACAAACTAATTTGAAACCTATTGTCTTCGCTTAAGCAACAGAACATTTATCCCTTCCTTCTTAATAAGAATTTTGATGACTGAATAGCAGACTACATATGCCACATAGATGTAAATACTCCTCACAGTTTTAACATTTAGATTATTAGCAATTTTTCACCTGCTTTCCCGTACCACTGTTAACATGCCAATGCTTGGACTGAAATCTGGATTATAGAAAGAACGCTCTAACGACATCACAAGGGCTGACTTTGAAAAGAGGTAAAGTTAAAGCCAAGCTCAGAGGCTATTATATAGTCCAAGCAAAAATAACGAGACCTCAACTAAAGCAGTAACAATGGAAATGGAAGGAGAATGGTTTTGAAAGTCCACTATCTTGATGTAAGGAATTGTCATCTATTTTAAAGATTATACATGAAGAAACAATTCCTATTCCTTTCTTCAATAAATAATTACGAAAGTCTTACCATGTGTCAAAGCGTAATTACTGAGAAAACCATATTGGGAAAAAAGAACACTATACACTTTCATTTTTTTTTCCTGTGTGTATTTATACATGCAAGGTTCCAATTACACTGGTCAACAGCTTTTTACAAATGTCATGTTACTGAAATAAAATTAGTCATTTACTATCAAACTGTATGTGCTCAACACGAATATGACAGTCAAATTCTAACTCTGGCTTTAGTTTTTCTTGTAATCTGCAAAAAAATGGATGTTTACACCACGAAATGCATGCCAACAGTAATAGGCCTACGGTTAATACCTGTAAAAATATCAAGTCATAGACTACTTATTAGATTTCTTCACTTGTTTCTTGTACAGCTGTTCAGGAGCATCTCTGGGGAGTGTCCAGCAGTAGTCAGCCAGCATTGTAGTGGGCCATTTTCCCTGGTATCTTTATTCTATGGATGTGGTATCTTGATGAGAATGTTCGCCATGTTCATCACTAACCATACCACAGTTTTCAGGGAAGAAATCCAGATGGGAATGAAGGAAGTGGATCTTCAGAGACACATTGCAGCCAAGTTTCTGAGACTGAATCAGCAAGTCTACTAGTTCCTTGTAGTTTTCTGCCCCAACAGTCCCAAGAAAGTTTGTAGACACTAGGCGAAAAGCATTCCATGCTTGTTTCGCATCACCCTGCAGCAAATTGTTGAACCGGTCATCTTGGAAGAGCTCTCGAATCTGAGGACCCACAAAAATTCCCTCTTTAATCTTTGTTTTGCTGAGTCGAGGAAATTTTTCATGCAGGTATCAGAAAGCTGGTGAGGTCTGGTCCATGGCTTTCACGAAATTCTTTATCAAACCTAGTTTGTTTGCCTTGTTCTTGGATAAGTCCAAATCACGAACCAGGTCATTTAGTTCTTCCTGTGTTATTCTGTGTGGGGCTGATGATGCACCACAGTGAAAATCTGGATCACTGCAGGCTGATGGAACAGGAGAAGAACAGGTCAGCTCACCCTTGTCCTCATCAGATGAATCAAGAGAATATTCTGCTGGAGGTTCTGGAATAGGAAGTCCCTCACCATGTGGAACTGGTTCCAGTGCAGACGGAATGTTTGGGTAGACTATTCTCGACTTCTTTTGCTTCTTTATTCCACCAGAAAGAGGAGGAACCAAGCAGAAGTAACAGTCTTTTATGTGGTTGCTTGGCTCTCTCCACACCATGGGGACTGCAAACGGCATTGATGGTCTTTTGCCATTTAACCACTGTGAAAGCTGTGTTGTACATGTAGCACAGCATCTATGCGGGGCCCAAGGCTTGTCTTGGTCACCAACCTTGCATCCAAAGAAGATAAACCTTCTTCACTTGAGAAGTGATACTCTTCTTCTGGTTGGCAAATGTCACTTCCCCACAGATAGAGCAGAAATTGTCCATGCTATTAACGTACTTTTGAGGCATTACTGTTCTGTATTGTGGCTAAATGGATAAAATAACAACAGTTCTATGGAACAGTAGCTTAAACTGTCTCGCACAAAGTCTGAAATATTTTCAATGCTCAACCTTTCCGACAGGGCTTTATATAGTACACTGCTGATGTCATCTTCTTCAGCAGCCGCCTGGCAGTAGTATTACATTGCATCAGAAAATGATGCAATCAACTCTGGATGATGTGTGCATGATGAGATTATGCAATGTGATGCAATATTACATCATTCTAGCCTGATTTAGGGTGTTGTTGCAGTCCCACTGAATAAATTTACACGGTGAAACATAAAATGAATGCTATGAAATATCTTCAAAACGAGAGCTAATAAAAAATTTTCAGGGTTATATTCATGTTCGGCACACCAAGATACTACAGATTAGGGCCTTTTTAAGTCAGTAACAATCCCAATGTTGACCAGTGTTACCTTTAAGTAATTTAGAGTATTTAATATTTTTTCCTATTGAGGTATAACCCATATATAATATTATATTAATTTCAGGTGTACAATTGCAGTATTTTCATACAGTGCAAAATGATGACCATAATAAATGCAGTTAACATCTGTCATCACACTGAGTTGCACATTTTCTCCTGTGATGAAAATTTTTAAGATATCCTTAGCAATTTTCAAATATGAAACACAGTGTGAACTATAGTCACCAAGCTATATATCACAACCGCATGTATGTCATGGAAATTTAATAATTCTAGCTACTTCATAACTGGTTTATACCTTTAACCCCCTTAAGAGTCCTCTTTTTTTCCTGAAGAAAAGCAATTGCTTGTCTTAGTTTTACAATTGGAAATGCAGAGCCAAAAAGAATCTAGTTGTTAAGAGAACCCTCTGCTCTTAAGTATATCTTGTGGGAATTTAACACACTACACAAGAAACTGCCCACAATAATTTTTTTTAAAAAATTGTATATACTGATTTTTAAAATTCCAAAATTCAAAAAAATCCAAGTAATCCGATAGAAGAAAAAATCAGCAAGAACAGACAGAATAGAAAATAACTAGCACACACCGTAATATAGCCCAATTATATTACTAATTAAATATAAACAATCTAAGCATGCTAATTAAAACAGAGACTGTCAGACTGGCTAAATAAAAAAGCAAGTCCAACTATATACTGTACAAGAAACTATTTTAAATATAAAAACATAAATGGATTGAAAGTACAAGGCTGGAAAAAGATATAATGGGTCTTTGTTGGAATAGCCAACTTGAACTTACTTTTTAATAAATGGCCTGCAACCATCACCATAGTTCCTTTTTATTAATATGCAATAAAATGAAAGTCCAGAAATTCTATATCTATCTCTAGTTATCATAATGGGTCTTTTTGGGGGCAGCCAACCTTGAACACACTTTTCAATAACTGGCCTGCAATCATCATCCTAGTTATCCTTTTTATTAATATGCAATAACGTGGAGGTCCAGGAATTCTTATCTATCACATTATCTATAAAATTTGTGACAAGTGAAATTATCTTGGGAGAGGTAATGTCACTTATCTTGGGAGAGGTAATCTCTTGGACCCCTCATAACTGATACGATATGCCATGTTAACACTAGCCAAAAGAAAGCTGAAGAGGTTATATTAATGACATGAAAGACTTCAGAACAAGGAATATTACTGGGGATAAAGAGGCTATTTCACCAAGAAGACATAATAATCCTAAATATGGACCTAACACTAATTCAAAATACATGCAGAGCAAAGATTAGAACCAAAAGAAAAATAGACAAATCCACAAGTTGGGAGACTCAAACACCCTTCCTCAATAATAGATAGAATAAGGAGAGGACAAACATGGAAAAAATTCTCTCACTAGGAAAGTATTTCTAGTGAGAGAAAATATACAAAATCACAACAAGGTGTTATTTATAGGAAGTTAAGACTTAAGAAGTCTAACAATTCTAAATGTTGAAGATATGGACCATATACAAACTCTAATATACTTCTGTTTGAAGTACAACTTGGAAGAACCACTCTGAAAATAATTCAAAATTATCTAATAGAGATGTGCACACCCTAGCCATCATTAACTCCTCCCCTAAAATAGCCATAATAAATTCTTATGCACAAGCACTAGAAGACATGTACGGCAGTTTTCATAACAGCACTGTTTGTAATTGGGAATAAAAAACATAAAACAACTCAAATGTCCACAGATAGGAGAATGAACAAATAAAAGTGTGGTAAACTCAATATAATGCATTATTATACAGGAGCGAATGAATGAACTACAGTCATATAATTCAACATGGATGATTTCCAAAAACCTAAGATGGGGGTAGGAAATCAGAAGACTAAACACACATAAATAGCTACAAAAAGATAAAACTAAACAATATATTGTTTAGGGATAAACATATGTGAGGTCAAACTACAGAAAATGACTCACCAAAACTAGGAAACAAAATTAGGACAGGTAGTGGCAAACGGACTTCAAAGTTATTACTAATGTTCCATTTGTTAGCCTGGGATAGATTGTTTTATATTATTTCTTAATCTATGCATATTATAGATACTCTTGTATTTATTATATATAATTTGAATTTAACATATTTTACATCATATAAATCATACGCTATTATATGAAAATATATTTATATTACAATTGAAAGTCTTTAAAATACTTGTAAGGAATAAGTAATGAATACAAATTCACTCAGTAAATATTAAAAACAAATAAAAAATTTTTAAACAGAAAACACAAAATATCCCATATTAGATCCAACTAGACATTGAGACTCTTGTGGCTGAAACTGATGAAATGCCAGCAAGACAGTGTCAGGTAATTACTTTTCAGGAGTCTTCAAAGCAATTTAGGGGAAATTCTTCCCCCTACCCACCCCAAGGAAGGTCAATAGAAGATCACAAGGATCAGTGTAGTAGTTACCCTAGCTCAGAAGTACCAAATCCTCACATTCAGAGAAGCCTGAAACAGGAACCTCCCACCACAATTTATAGTTCATTCATAGTCTTCCCAGTCCATATGTAATTTACTAATCATGAATCATTTTTACCAAAAGCAATGATGCTTGGTTACACAACTGATACTCTGCCTTTATCTAGTTTCCAAATGAATAAGGTCAAAATAGTCCAGAAAAAAAGAAAAGCTATTATTAACTCTTTGCTCACAACAAATAGGGAAATACAATTTAGAATGCACTAAGCGAAACATCTATTAATATATTTCATAACTTTGCTCACACATCACAGTGAGACTGTAAAGTGAGAACAGGGGAAAACTCTAAAACTTCAATTCAGTAGAGGTACGCTAGATGAATGTCTTCATCTAAGTGGGTGTGTACCATTCTTAGCTCTGTATATCTGGAAGAGCAATTCCATAAGCTTACAAGTGAAAAATCAAGAAAACAAAGTGAACTTTCCACACTTGGCCTACTGGTAAATACAACGGTGCGTAAACAGCCTGTTGCTCATAGATGAGTAAGTATGGACCTACATAAATATCAGCAGCATAGAAAAAACATCTTAAAATGCTGAAGAAAATAATCTCTAATAATTTACATTAAGAAACAGAAAAAATGTAGAAGTATCAGTTGTGTGTGCTCAATAAGATACAAGAAAATGAAGTCTGAGAAGAATCTTTCATAAAGATGATCAGTTTAAAAGATCAAAAAGGAATAAAAGTAACAGACATATACAGAATAAGATCTAAACAAAACTCATAAGAGATAAGAAAAAAGAGCTATAAACAAAATTAGTCTACATTGGAAATGAGAAAAACACAGAATCAATATTGCAGAAAAATATAACAATAAATACAGAAGGAGAAAGCAAAAATGTACACCAAAAATACAAAAGAACAAATTTAAAAATAAGAGGGAAGACAGGTAACGAAAAAGAAATGTGATCCAAACCACAATAAATGGGCATTTCCTTAAAAAGTAAATAAAAAGGGGATGGTAGTAATAATCCTAGGTATAATAGAAGAACTATCCCAAAATAAAATTTCCAGCATCTCTACATCAAAAGCACTTTCTTGTCTCTAGTCAATAGAAAACACCAGAATAATATTCAAAGAATTTTAAGACAACAGCAGAGTGAATATGCTGGACTTGCTTCCTCCAGATACCAACAGCTGAACTGCTGTAAAACAAAGCCAAGTAACCCCTAAGGGAAAAACAGGACCACAGCACACACTAGGAGCACCAATCCAGCAGAAAGGAGAAGAGAAACTTTAAGTGAACTATGTTCAGAAAGAGAAAAGAGGGCAGTAAAACCTAAAAGAGGGAGAAGGGCTACTTTGCAGAAGTCAACATAACTACTAAATCAGGCTCATGCCAGTATCAGGGTACCTGAGACCCATACTGCACTGGATAAGGGAGTGCCTGAGCAGGCATCCAAGACACAGCATGCATTATTAGAGAACTGCAGAGGTGGAGGGCACAGACTGAGGAATACTAACATATGAAAGCCATATGAAAAATTCATTTATCATTTCTATTAAGAGAGACAAAGATCAAAACTGTAACAAAATACTATCTCACACTGATGAGAATGGCACATTATTAAAAAGACCCCCAGCAAGAAGTGTTGTAAAGAATGTGGTGAGAATGTGAACTGGTATAACCATTATGGAAAGCGATCTAGATTTACATTAAAAAGCCAAACATGGAAATACCATACAACCAGCAATTCCATTCTTGGGCATATAAGCACAGAATATGAAACTATCAGCAAAAAACCCCTTATGTTCCACAATGTTCATCATAGCATTGTTCACAATAGCTAGGATATGTAGGCAGCCTAAATGTCTGCTAACAGACAACTGGATGTGGTATATACACACCATGGACTATTTTACAGCCATGAGAAAGTATGAAATGCAGTCATTTTTTAAAAATGGAGGGAGTAAGAAAGAATGGTCACAGTAAAATCAGAACAATAAAAACAAAACAAACCCTGGATATTTACATAGCAGACAATTTGGTAATCTAAACACACTTTCAAAAATCAATGGACATCAATAAATATCTTGAGAGTTGAGATTAAAATGTGTGAAGGAAAGGAACAAGGGTATACAAGGAATGGTGGTGAGGAAAAATAATATTCTATTACTTGAATGTCGCTGAAAGTACATCCTTAAGCACTCTCACTAGCAGAGTTAACCATGTGAGGTGACAGATACGTTAATTACATTGATTTAGGAAAGAATAATCATTTCATAACATACATAGATATTGAATCATCATGCTGTACACTTAAAAAAGATAGAATTTTCTCATTGTATTAAGCAATCAGCCTGGGAACAGATACCAAGGGTCCTAAATCTTGATCAAGTGCTTTCTCCAATGTAGCAAGTTTAGGGGCCTGTTTCAGGCAGAATGGAGAGTTCAGCGAAATAATGGAAATTTTTTTTTTTTTTTTAAGGAAAAGCCTGTGATACCAGAATACCATATTCAGTCATGGTGTGATGGGCATATATATGTAACAAAAATTCTTTTTCAACTACTCAAAGGTTCATAAAAGGAATCCAAATGTATATTTCCTGAAAAGATTACATATGAAAATTACATATTAAAAAAAAGGGCCTACCAACTTCAAAATCATCTAAAAATTACATAAAATGACCCCAAACATGCTAATCTATCCAGCTTTGCAGTTTCCTAATCTCCTTCTACATAGAAGTCAAAGCACTTCATAATGTCAGATGCTGCATAGGAGGTCACAGATGCCTCTGCCACCTTCTTCCTAGTTCCCCAGTCTGTTTTTGTTCGTTCTTTCTTCTGTGTGGCCAACTGGGTAAAGGCCAATTTGACTTAGCTAACATAGTCTAGCCATCCTAACCATCCTAATATAGTGCTATGGTTGATTAGGTAAAGAATGACTGAATAGGTAAAATGAACAGGCAACAAATTAAAAAAAAAAAACATAAAAACTGGAACTCAAGAATAGGTAAATATCATGTGTTTTAAGTTGATTGGTGATGATGTTCCATACCAAATTAATAAAATTGAATACAAATTGTTTTAATGAAATTGAACACATAAGCTAAAAATTTTCAGAGCGAATACAGTTTATAACATTATAAATTACTCTTAAAGAGTAATGTGGGAAGTAGAGAATATCAAAAAGCTAAAATAAGCTACATCCGTATTTTAGATTAATTAAAGACTATGTTTTATCCTTGAATTTTATAACTACATTTCTATATGTATGGTTTTAAAAAAAACAAAGTCTGCTTCAAAACTAAAAAGAAAGTAAAATAAATTATTAAAAAGTATAAGAATATAGAAGTAAAAGTCAAATACATCAACTTTAACAAATCTTTACTATTGAAAACCTCCCTATTGGAAAAGATCCTCAGATGTGGGGGGGAGGGGGGAATAAAGCAAAATGAAAAGGTTTAAAAGTAGTGACAGGCAATGATTATGAAAATAATCAAGTTAAAAGGAAACTGGAGCACTCATTTTACATGAGGCAAAAAGTAGTATTCAAAAAGCAAAGTGTTAAAGGGTCCCTTTAGATTGATAAAAAGATTATCTATAATGCTACCAAATGTAGTATATGAACTACATTTTTGCTATAGGTTTAAGTATAAAACTTGAAACTATGCATTTAGAAACCCATATAACAATCTGAAAGGGTAATTCTGTATGTGTTTGATAACTTAAAAAAAAAAGAGCCTGTAGTTTGCTTGCTAATTTTTATTTCTTGCTTTTTCTTTTTACTGATTCATTTTCAGTTTTTTAAAAGAATCATAAAAAAATTGATTCCCCATCAGTCTGAAAAGTGCTGCTATAAAAGATATTGCTTTTATGTGCCAAATAATACATCAAAATGTAAAAAACAATTAGAGATGCAAAGCAAAACAAAGAACAAAATGAAGTGGGAAATGACCTTATTTCATAAAGATTAAGAGCATATAAAGAAAAAAAAAATGAGAAAATATATTATTTCCTTTAAGAAATCATCTATATAATATATCCCATCAGTTTAATATCAGTTTTTCAGGAGGGAAATCATAGTACTACAAGTATACACTGTAAGATGTATTATAATCTCACAAATAATTAAAAAATCTGTAAGGATAAACCAATAAAATAATAGTAAATTAGCAATTTGGTATCAAATAAATGAAAAACATCTTTTTTTGGCCATCGAAATATTTATACAGATATTGTTCATATACCAGACCCTAAACAATATCGCAATCACTGAAAAATTAAAAATGATATAAAACATGGCAAAAACTGATTTTCTACTATTCCCCACTATGTATTAAGATTTCTCGTTTGCTTTTTTGATGCTGTGTGGGAAAATTACATATGAAAAAAAGGGCTTACCAACTTTAAAATCATCTAAAAATTACATAAAATGACCCAAAACACGCTAATCTATTCAGCTTTACAGTTTCCTAATCTCCTTCTACATAGAAGTCAAAGCACTTCATAATGTCAGATGCTGCATAGGAGGTCACAGATGCCTCTGCCACCTTCTTTCTAGTTCCCCAGTCTGTTTCGTTCTTTCTTCTGTGTGGCCAACTGGGAAAAGGCCAATCTGACTTAGCTAACAGTGTATGTAGCCATCCTAACTATCCTAATATAGTGCTATGATTGATTAGGTAAAGACTGACTGAATAGGTAAAAGGAATATGATTTACAACATTGTTTGAAGTACTACCACTACATGTATATGTAAGTGTTTCACACATTACGTACACACAAAAACTGAAGAGACAAGACTCAAACAACATTAACAATTTAAGAAATGCAAAATATTTCTACCTATGCTACACAAGCTAATCATCTCCAAATACCTCTCCAAAGGACGATCCTACTATTGGAGTGGTCTTTCAAAAGGCATGGTTCTCATGATAGAATGAAACCTAGAAAAGTAAATCAAAGATAGAATCCCTTTGAAACTGCTCTTTTTAAGTGAAGTGGTTTTAAAAAGTAAGTTCCTAACTGAAACGTGATAAAGTCAGGATCTTTTTTCATTCATTTCCATGCCTTATATTTAAACTTAAGGAAATGTGATCCAAAAGCTTTAATACATAAAAATTCTTTGTCTAATGAAAAAAATTCATTAAATAAATCTGCCATAAGAATGGGGGAAATATTTGCAATTCAGTTGACAGAGACCAATTTTCCTAACATATGAAGAGTTCCTTATAATCAATAAGGAAGACTCAACAGGAAAAAAGGGTAAAAGATAAACAAGTAGTACAATGAAAAGGATAATACAAATGGTTCTCAAGCATACAGAAAGATCTCAATCTCACTCATAATAAAAGAAATGCAAATCAAAACTACACTGAGTTCCATATTTTTATCTACTATTGTCAAAGATCAAAAATACTTGAGAACATAATTTTTCTGAAGACATGGAAAAAGCCTCAAATTGCTGGTTGGAGTACAGATCAAAATAACTATGTTACAGTTTGTCTCACTTGAAACAATTCTTTTAAGACATTTTTGAAATGTGACATTAAAAATATATTCAGCCTGGTGTGGATGGCTGGTCATTTTCAAAAAAACATTATAAATGCCTGCTTTAACAGAATTCTGTTCGTATAATGATGCAGACAGACAAGTTTAAGAAGTCTGGATGATGAATACAATAGTCTTTTTCCATTGGCTGCTAACCACGATACCTTATTGAGCATTAATGTGTACTCAGTAAATATTTGTTGAGTAAATCAAACCAGGAATGATGCTATGGAATGAGGAGAATGGAATAAAACAAACAAAAACAAGGAATTAATTATATTTACCTGAATTGTTGAATAAATTGCTTATATTAATCCTATACTTTTTCAAGAGCAGAAAACTAATACAGCCTAACATTTCCTCAAAAATGAGTTAGCCAGCAACAGTGTTATGGTAGATTGTTACTCTTAGGAAACCCCTCCTACACTGACTCTGGTTTTGGCTATGTGATTTGTTTTTGTCAGTAGAGTAAGAGAAAATATATGGGCCTGCCTTTACTAGCTGCTCCTGTAAACCTTGCTACTAATATTTCCAAATGAAGACACAGGGCTCTCTACCACCACAGTCAACAGTCAGCAGAAATATCCAGGCATATGAGGAAAGCCATCTTAAACCAAAAAGCTTCCAGATGATCTATCAGCTCACTGGCATCATATAAGCAAGCCTAGCCAGAAGCAATAGTTCAATTGCTTAACTGGGCCCATCCCAGAATGCCTGACTATAAGTGGCTATTGTTTTATACCATTAAGTTTTGGGGGGTGGGGGGGAGGTTGCTATGCAAAATCTGAAACAAGTAGCAAGGGGAATAGAACTGGAAATTTTTTTTATTTATCTGTTCCTGCTTTTAAAGTTTTACAGTGAGAATAGTTTCAGGTTATTTGTTTAAACTTTAATGATAGTTTATATCAGATTGATATTAAAGTCCTACTATCACCTTATAAACACATATACACAAAATGAATAATTTCATCCAAATGGAAACATGAATTTGAGAGGAGACATTAATATTGTTCAGGGAAAAAAGGGTAAGAGGCATACTTTCACACACACAAAAATACTGAATAGGAATATATTCATGGTTGTTATCAAGTCTCTATAATGGTTATTGTCAAATTCTGGAATAATGGTATCAAATTACAGAAGTATGAATGATCAGATTTTGCTTCTCTGCTTCTTCTATTCTATATTTTTAATCCTCACAAGCTATGAGGTAAACCATTGAATAACTTTAGGCAAAAGTTAATTAACATCTCCATGCCTCATTTCCTCATCTGTAAAATGGGAATAATAGTGCCTGTTTTACAGTTGTTATGAAAATTAAAATACTCAGGACACAGTATAAAATAGGGCTCAATAAATGGTCTATAGCCATTTTTAAAAATGATGTAAAATTACGGTATTTTCATTAATCTGGCTTCTATTTTTAAATCATTAAGCATCATTAATTGAGGTGTGACTCATCAAAATGAATTTGAAAATCCTTATAATGACTTCATGAAAAAAATTAAAAGACAATATTACTAAACAAAACAACACCTGGAAATATATATATAGAAAGTAGGTGAAGAGAATTGAAAACTCTGGGCAATAATAAATTCATTTGGTCCATATTCCTTAATCCAAAGAGGCTTAAAAACCAATGCCTTGATTTTTGTGCTTTCTATGAATTCACAAGAGGTAAAAACAAGAAGACAGTAACAAATCCTATTGTCACCTTTACTGTGACCTCTGGCACACACACTTTCAACATGTTCTACCATTATTTTTAAAAAGGCAGCTCTATTTATAGCTTTGGAAAATAAGGCTCTTTCACAAGAAATGCACATAATCTAATCTGCATTATTGGAAAACAGTAGTTACTGTTTGATCAATAGCTTAACACTGATCTTTTTGAAGGCAAGATCAGGTCTGGACACTTTTCTATGTATATACTTATAAAAATAGTCAATTTTTTAAAAAGTGTTTTAAACAGTAATTACCTAACCTGTAGACATATAGATCAGGGACCAACTGTAAATAACCTTCCGCAATGATGTGCAGGTATTTTAGTTTGTTCTATTGTGAAGAATGAAAAAAAAATTACAAAATTTCCATTTTTCATTTCAGTTCAACTGAAACATTTTAAAGAGTGTTAAGTACATATGAGTGGCAGGTTTTGGAGATAGAGGATAAAGAAAGTAGTGCTTATGCTATATATACCGGACATTTGCTGATCATATTTAATCATAAATTCTAATGAGGTAGATTATTCAAACTCATTTTATAGAGGAGGAAATAGAGGTTCACAGAAGTAAAATCATTTGCTGAGGGATTCTCAGCAGTGGAAGGCAGTGCAGAGGATATGGGGGCAGGAGGGTCGGAGGCACAGAATATAGTGCCATATGACTATTCCTAAACTCAGTATATTAAGTCCTTTAACAGAAATGTGCAAGGACTATGGGAAACCAAGGAGATAATTTTTAAGGAGTGGGCAAAGGAGTCACAGAAGGCATTTAAGAGGTTGCTATCTGAGTTGTTATTTTAAGGATGAGTAGGATTTACCAACTTCATTACCAAGGCTCACCCCCACCCCCCTCATCCCCAATATATTAACCAAAATAAATTACTTACTTGAAATTGAGAAAAACAATTTTGAGAGAAATCTTCCTCAGATATATTATTCCATAGTTTTAAAACAAATAATATGATGACAGTTTAATTTTTAGGTTGCTTTTATGTGGCTTGTCTTGGTTTTTATTCTGAAATGAAATTTAGATTAGTCATTTTCTTATTCTGAGAAACTAGGAGTATGCCAACATGTTTTAACTTTACATTTTTTTCACATAGCAACGTATTCTTACAAAGTCTTTCATTTCACCATCTCAAACAAAACCTAATTTAATATAGAAATTACTTTGAAGTGTAAATATATATGCAAAATAAGATATTTCTTTTTAATTCTTGTTATATTTCCTTGGTAATTAGAATAAATAGAAGAAAATCGAAAACTCCTGTTATACTGTTATATATTACACATGCATTTTTGAGGTAACACTCTTTCTTCTATTATTTGAATTGTTTATATAGTAAATGTTCCCTCAACCCAAAGAAAATTAAGTACTTCCCCAAGGAAACTGACCTCAAATCTTCAGTATTTTCCACAGCTAACATCTAAAAAAAGAATAATTGGACCAAAAAACCCTACAATTTTCCAATATCAACCATCCTTTTTGTCTCAGAATCTACTTCACTAGGGGTATATTCAGTTTCTGCCACAGAAAACAGTCCAGTTTGCCACTAATAATTAGGCAACAGATTTTTTTTCATTTTAAAAAAGTGAGATACTAAAAAAAATCTATAGAAAATTAGAAGAAACACAGAAGATCATGTGGAAAACTTGAAAGAGTTAACAAAAAAATCTCCCCTCCCCCCAAAAAAACCCCCACACTAACAGGTTAAATAGACTGTTACCAAGAGGGTATTCCTTTTTCTTATAATTTGTTTTGGTCTCAAAAATGTATCCATTTTATGTTTGGACAGTGGATTTTTAAAAATCACCTAGGACATCTATTCTTGTTTTTGTATCTTACCTTCAAACTATATAAATTTACACAGTTTTACCCAAAGTTCACTATACTTTAATTCTAATTATTTCCTCTCTTATTTAATATCACTGTGGTGTTGAAACAGCAGCCAGGTACCAAGGTGATATAACCCATACTCATCCTATTTCTTAACAAGTTTCTAAGTATATCTTTGAAATATCTAGGGCTGATGGTAACATCCTTTGAAGCCCACTTAACCCAACCTACATAAGTCCAAATCATTTTTCACTCATTATTTTGACATAGATTCTAATCTAATCAAAAGCAAAAGCAGCAAAAACACACAAAACCAGAGGAACTTGAAAGGTACCCTGATAAAGTTCCCTTTTATTTGGAAAACTATATATACAATTCTAGTACCCATTTTTGTTTCTATACTGTCATAAATTCCTCTGGTCTAATTTTCATTTGTTATTCTTTTTTAAAAGACAGTAGCTACAATCACGAAACAAACCCTACCATAATCTATGTTACGACGATTCCAAGTACTATTGGACACAGTAGATCCTCAAAGATTTCTAAACCATGTACATTCAGTTCCTTTAGTATTTTCATCTTTCAATTATCATCAATGCCTTCCTCCAGTTTTCCCACAGATCTGGGGTATGGGTAATGTGAAGCAATGAGAGTCAAGTTCCCCAGTTTTCATATCCCAGTCCCACAACAATCAACTATCGGATACTGGACAAATCCCTCAGCCTATTTATGCAGATTTCAGGTGTTTTTGTTTTTTGGGGATTTTTTTGGTGGTTACCAATGGTCGTCACACTGTAAATATTATTTTCAGCACACTGGCCAACAAGAGGGCATTTAGAGGCACTCACATGGTACTTGTTAAAAAAAATATATTTTTTTTATCAATTTTCTTGATGTAATTATAGAAGAAAAATTAAAATTTAAATGAAATTGGCAAAAATATCAATGCATTTCAAATCCAGACTTTTTCACATCAGAAACAATTTTTCAAATTTTTCAAAATGCCTTACTTTTGTAGAACATACATGCACTATTAAGCCACTACTTTGCAACAATATAAAATGGCACATAAGACACACATGGCTAGGAGGATCCAATACAGGCAAATAAAGAGATTCAGGTATAAAGTTAGGCCCCCCAAGATATTATCCCTGCTACTCTATCTTCTCATTGTCAGTGGGCTGCACCCTGCACTGGGTAACATGTTCTTCAAGAACCCAGAATACAATCTCCTATAGCAGCTCCATGATCCCTTCACCAAAAGAGGCAGCTGTACACTCTGTGGCTGGTTGAAATAAATTCCAAGTAGTAAAGTAGCTCATTTAATGCACTTAAAACAGCAAAATGAACAGTACTGTCGGTATTGCTCATCATGCTAATTGCTTACACGAATCCCAGTTTCCCTTCAGACTCTATTCCACTAGGGTCACCTTCCAGTGAGCCACATAACACTAAATGGAAGCTGAGCTAGAAAACTGCTGCAAAACCTAGAATTAAACACAGCATTTACAGTAATTGTTGAACAAAACTGTTCGCCACTACTATGGCCTTTTATTATTGTTTTCTTTACCAATTCCTGCAGGCACAACATAACAAAAAAAAATTAACTTTGAATAGTTATTACATGCACATAATAAAAAATTAAAAAATTATCAAACAATATACTAAAAAAAGAGTGAGTCTCCCACCTTTGTTCTCCAACCCCCTTAATGGAGACAACTACTATTACCAAAAGCTCATGTATCTTTACACACACACACACACACACACACACACACACACACACACACACACTTTTTAACCACACAAATGGGAGTATACTATATATGGAGCCTCATGCTTTGCTTTTTTTCTCTTAGTAAATCTTAGACATGGCTGCATAGCAGTACACACAGTGTTGCCTCATTATTTTTAAGGGCTGTCTAGAATTCCACTGAATAGATATACCATTATCTACTTCACCACTCCCCTACTGGTTGTGTTTATGTTCTTTCCACTCTTTTGCAATGACAATGCTACCACAAATATTATTAACATATTCAACTGACAGACATAAAATCTTTTAGAAGATAAAATTCTAGAATGAAACTGCTAGATCAAAATATGTGTATTTCTGATTTTAAAAACAATTTCCAAATTGCTTTACACGGAAGATGAACACTTGATATTCCCACCAGCAATGTATGAGAATGCCCATTTCCCTTTGTCATTCTCCCCAAGTTATACTATATAATCAATCTCCTAAATTGATAGATATGGTAAATTATAGCTTTAATTTACATCTTCATTATAAATATAATCGTACATCTTTTCATATGAATTCTCTTTGCTCATGTTTTCTACTGATTTTCTAGGAGCTCTTTACATATTAAAAGGAAATTAATTAGTCTTTTATGAAATATGTACAAGTTTTACTAGCTTCCTTTTAAACTCAGCTTATGATTTTTTTTTTTCTAGAGAGAATTTTATTTTCATGTTGTAAAATTTAGAAATCTGAATTCACTCCTGGTTCACACTTTGAAAGGCTCTGGAATCACATTAAAAATAATTATCCTGCGTTTTTTTGTTTTCATATTTAAATATTTTGTCTCATCTGAAAACCAACGCTATTTTTCCAGGTGGCTATTTAAGTAATTCTTTTTTCCCCTACTAATAGGCAAAGGTAACACTCATTATCATATACTAAATCTTCTATCAATTTGAGTCAATTTCTGGCCTCTGCTGTTTCACTGTTAAGCTACTTTTCAAAACATTTTAAAATTAGATCAGTTTACAAATGAATGGCTGTAGCAAAACCAGAAATTCCTGACTTACTTTAGTTTAAGAACAATTTTGCAGTTCCTAAATTGAATTTATCTATTCAGGCTCAATATTATTATCAAGCAACCATGCATTTTGGTTGATACTTATTTCAGAGCCCAATATGAACTTCAAGTCTATGTAACTGTACTTCTGCACCATAAAGCCAGTTTTTAATTTCCCACCCACCCCATTATAAAAACAATACATGTTTTCTATAGGAAATCCGGAAAATACAAATAAAACCTTCAGAGACAACCAATTTTACTCTTTTGTAAATTGAGTTTTTTCATATACCACATTGACAGCGCTTTCCTGTATTATTATATATCCTCCTAAAACATGATTTTAATGACACAAACTTTACTATGTGAGTATGTCTTATTTATGTAACCATTTCCCAACTGTTGGACATTTGGGGTGGTTTTTTGTCGCGATTATCATCTATTAATTCCTTCAACAAATGTTTGAGTTTCAAGCACCTATGTGGTAAGCACTGATTATATAATAGTAGGCAAAAAATGAACAAATTACCAGAATTTATGGAGGTTACTGGGGTAAAACAGACAGTCTCCAACATATAGAAAATCACAACTATTGCAAGAACTATAAAGTAGAGTTTATGAGCTTTGAGAGTCCTATGATAGGGAAGGCTTCTCTGAGGAAAGATATATGGAATTTAAGTGAAGGAAAAGGAAAATCATTCTAGGCAGAGGGAACAACAGGTACAAAGGCCTCATTGTGGGAGGGAGCATGGCAAGAATAAGGGACTGAAATAAGGTCAATATGGCTGGAACACAAAGAGTAAAGCAAGAAGAACATGGCTTCACCATGAAGCCAACTGAATAGAAAGGTGGGGCCAGATTATGCAAGACTCTGTAAGACAAGTAGATACCACCACATAAGACATGTAGCTTTGTCCTTATCCTAAATGCAATGGAAAACTATGGAAGTATCAAGCAGTAGAGTGATAAAATCAGGTTTGCAATTTGAAAAGATCACTTTAATTACAATATGGAAAACAGATTAAAGGGGACAGCATGGATTGAGGTAGTTCAAGATTAGGCTACAGTTGTAAAGGTGTCAAAAATGTTAATAGTTTAGGGTGGCAATGGATAATGAAAAGAATTAGATGATTAGAAAAATAAGACTTTGCCAAAAGGTTTGCACTCAGATTAAAATCCCTAAAACTACAACTACTGGGGGAAAAAAAAAAATCAAGGATTCTAACAGCACTGCCAAGCTGCCCTGCCGAGAACAGAGAATAGTTATCTCTTTACTTGTGAATTACCTTGTATCTGTTCCTCTCTCAGAATTTTTCAATTCTTTTAAAGCAACTTAATCCATACTTCCTTCATGAAGCCTTCCCGGACTCCCCGTTTTACCTGCTAGGTGGCCAGCGAACATTTCCTTCTTTGAGTACTTTGTCTTACACACATTTCTCCTATACTCCAATAAAACTACTTTTGACTTAGGTTTATATGTCAGTCATCTCTACTACACTGTAAGTTTGGGGAAGGTAAAAGTTGTTCTTAACGACGGCACTAAAAAAAACAACTCAGTAGTCATGGGAAGTTCTCATTACGTGTTACCTGAATGAACTCAATCATATTATTAGCAGTTTCTGCTGTGTCCACAGATTAAAGAGGGCTCCTGCTTAAGTCTCTGACTTACTGTGATTTTTAAATCCAATACAAAAAGAACCCTAATAAAATACTCAGATTTGACCTACTAAAGTGACTAAATTTGTCTGTGGTAAGTCTTACTAAAACTTTTCAATAATTATATCAACTAGGTATTATGAGATCTAAAAATATTTTCAAATGGTTTAGCAAAAAAGCCAATGAGTAAGACTTTCATTACAGAAATTAACTGTAATCTGAGATGCTGATAAATGCTATTGCTTTCAAATTACACTCATTTCAAATTTACAAAAGAACAGTGAGGTTATTAAGCTACTACTAAATTTATATAGCATTTCAAGTTACCGAGTTCCGATTTGGAAAAATTTGATTTCATGTTTAAAAGTTAACATCTAGAACAGTCTTAGCTGGAGGGACTTAGAAAGGGACTGGCAGAGTAACTTCCAGTAATTTCAAGACAAGCAGCTCCCTCTATAGTCTGTTTGGCCTACTTGGTTTAATTACTTGCTTTGTGAACAGCTCACACACTCTTCTTGTTACTCCTACTCTGCATCTGAGCAGGGAAGCTTTTTGAAAGGATAATTCTGTTTAACCTGGTGCTGAGAAAACTGAGAAAGCTGTCTAAGCTCACATGAAGCAAGTTACATCAAGCAACTAAGCAAGAGAAGGGATGTGGAAACTAGACAATTTCTCAGGTCCACCTGAGTCAGGTCCTTACAGTGAAGCCGAGGATTTTATTTGAAGGGAATTCCCAGAGCAGTGATACCCATATTGAAATATCCTGCACTTTATTTATAACCTTTCTTTCCTCCATTAAAATGAGTTACCAAAATGTTTACATTGCTCAATACATTGTTATGTCAAAACAATGTTTAAAACATTCTAAAAATGAGTGAAAGAAAAGCAAAAGAGGTTTCTGGTTGTTTTTCACCAATTTTAGATACAATAATTTTTAAACCCAAGACAATATATTTCTTAAATTACTCAAGAAATGCCCTCAAATGACAGGACAATCAGAAGTCAACTGGACTGTTTTCTAAAACAGAAAACTACTTTTTATGCAATCATTTAAGAAACTAAACTAGTAAAAATGTACAAAACCAACTGGTTCAGAATTTACAAATCTGAAAAAGTAACAATATTTGAGAGAAAGCAAACTCAGTTTAAAAAAAAAAATCTTACCTCCAATTCAAGGTAAAGAATTAAGGTCTTTCAAAATAAACTAATATATATGAAAGAATTTAGTTTATGGTAATTTATGTAACCTAAGTTTGTCGTGTGTTATAATTCTTTACTAATTTATTTTACATATATTAGTAAGTATGTGAACAGTTTCACTTTAGACAATAAATATCTGCATTAAAAATTCTAGCATTCAGACTACTAAGCCAGTAGTCTTTTATGTTAACTATTTTCAAGCTTCATTCTACTGGTTGGACTAGTTTTCTTTGGATAGAGAATTCAGAAGCAGATAATCTTACAATTTTTGTTTTTGTTTAATTAGTTCTAATTTTACTGTTTCTGACATGCTAGAAATGTTGGCTTGATTTCTGAAAGCTGTAAATTCTAAATGTATGCCAGTAACTTCAAATTTTTTCACTTGTTGAGTAAACGAAATTTTTTGTTTGAAACTGAACTATATTTATAGCAAACAAAATTTGATAATCCTTAACAACTTTAAGTGTGGACTTCTTTATATCAAGTATATCTTTCAATATAGTCATTAAAAAAGTCTTACTTTTTAACTCATTAATAATATGCAAACATATTTTAAGGTAACTTTAAAATATATACTTCTTAAAGTGGAATAGATTGGTAATCTAGTCTAAGATGTGCAGGAGGGAAGAAATAAATATTTCTTTTAGAATAGTTCACAGGTCTTTATATATATATATATTGACAAACACGAAAGTATGTCATATTCTTTATACTTTAATGATATTTTCTCACAGATCTACTGTTAGCTCCCTGTGAAATTCATTTACTTCCACAAACACAACTATCTTATAAAGCAGAACTTGAAAATCACTCAGGGATACTATTTAATGACCTGTGCAGAGAAAATAAAACTATGTGTACAAAAGTAACCCAAATTACACACACTGTAATACAGAAATGCCACAGTATCTCTCTCATATCACTGCTAGCATATCACTGTATATTTGGAGATTAGGCTAAACAGAGCTATAGCAACTTCACTATCTTAGTCTTTCTCTGCACCTGATTTGAGAACAACAGTATATTGAACTGACATTCCAATTAGAAACAAAGCACCGTATTTAAAAGGCTAAGAAAAAAATCTAGCCTTCATATCTAATTGCTTCTATTTTCCAGGCTTCAAAGTTGCAAGTGTTACACTTGCAACAATTGTTAACAGTATTCTAATTCCCAACCTTACAAGGTCCATATCATGAAAATTTCTTGGCTATTTTAAAGAAGAACTAACCTACAAAATCTTACTAACACTGAAATTTTAACAAAGAGAATTCACATTAAAAGATAACTGCTTGGAATGAATGGGAAAGTGCTACTATCTTGGTAGTCCACAGAAACTGACTGTAGTGATAAGATGAATGGTGAACAGGGCAAGGAGTATCAAGTGGGAAATGCTATCTAAAATCCCATAGGGCAGTATATAGTTAGAGGTAAGAGCAACCCTTTCTAAGAGGTAGCTCCATTATTTCATGTAGGCAGTTCAAAGCATGTAGAAAAGCGAAAACAATTAAAAGCACCTCGTAAATTTGGCCACAATCTTACAAATTCCCAATAGCTTTAAGAACAGAGCTTATGCCACTGCTGCCTCCCCACCCCACTCATTCTTCGAAACAGCCTTTTAAATATACGTGCATTTAAAACGCAGTCCTACAACCCAGCATTAGGGGCATTTAATATTTGTGCTGCTAAGCTTAGCTGCGGTGCCTAAGAAACTCACCCTATGAAGTGGGCTGTTTTACGTCGGGCCCCATAAACACGCATTTCCTACTTTCATGGATGCACATTTCCTTGAAATCATTGCACCTGAGGATGCTGCCCCGTCGCCAGACTCTGGGGCCTCAAACTCTAAGGAGTCACGACCCGCATTCACAGCCGAGCCACATGGCCACTTCAAAGAGAAAGATTGGGTGGCCCCAGGCGTCTCTCTTCAGCCCACTGCCATCTCCGGAAGGGGCAAAGGGGAGCGCTGGTGAGAAGAGGCGCGGAGGAGCGACTGACAACAGAACCGACACTTCCCCGCTCCGTAAAGCCCTTTCGAGAAAGGGGCACTCGGGAGAAACCGGGGGGTCCACCAGCGCCCAGCCCAGCGCAGAGCCCTGCGAAACGGGTCACAGAGGACTTGGAGAGGCACCTGGCCCAGCGTCCGGGCGAGGGCAGCGCTCGGCGGCACACGCTCCCCGGCCCGCGACCGGGAGTGCCAGCCAGTCCACCTCTCCGCCGCCGCACGCAGTGTAAACACTCGGCGCCCGCCGCCTTCCCACCCGGGGGGCGCAGCGCTCGCGCGGACCCACAATTTTGCGCCTCCTGTCACGCACCGGGGAAGGGCGAGGAGGGCGGAGGGGAGGGAGACGCGGGAGCGATCCGCCAAGAGGGCCGGCGCCGGCGGCGTGCGCGCGTGTGAGCGGCGGGGAGGGCTGCCCGGGCGTCCCGCCGGCTCCCGCCCGCGCCCGCGCCCGCGCCCGCGCCCGCGCCCGCTTACCTGCCGGGGTCGCTCCGAAGACTCGCACCACCGGAACCTTCTTGACAGGGGCCTGGGTGAGGGGGGCTTGGCAGATATCCAGTCCCTGCAGCGGGCTGGCCATGTAGTAGTCGGCAGTCACTATCCGCACTGAAAACATGTTCGCCGCCGCCGCCACCACCTTCTCTTCTCTAGGACCTGGCAGCGGCAGCGGCAGCGGCAGCAGCGAGCGGCGGCGGCGGCGGCTTCTTCCGCAGCGCGGCCCCACAGCAGCAGCGGCGGCGCCCCCTCCTCCTCGGCCCGGCCCCCTCCCCTCACCCCAGACACCGCGGGCGGCGGCGGGCGGGGCGGTGCTGGCACTGCTGCTGCCGCCTACTCAGGAGCACCCGGCGAGGGGCAGCAAGAGAGAAACCCTCGCGCTTTCGTCGGTGCTGGTGTTGGTGTTGCCGCCACTGCCGCCGCCGCCGGGAATCACACGGGCTCCTCGGTCCCAGGCTGCAGCTCTTGTTGCCATGATGATGATGTCACGGACGCAACCACTGGGGGAGGGGAGAAGGGGTAGTGTGTGTGGAAGAGGGAGGGCCGTGAGTAGTTGGGGGAGGGGACGCGGCGGGAAAGGGAGGGGAGCGGGGCGGGCGCCCGAGAGGGACCCGGAGACTGGGGCCGAGAAGGTACTCTCTTCCCCACCCCGCACGCAGCCAGGGAGGAGGCCGGCAAAAGCCGGGTTTGCGCCGGGCGCGGGGATCGATAATTCGGCCGGCGGGCACGTTCACCTGAAAGAGGGGCAGAGCAGGGGGCGGCGGAGCGCCGATGTCATGGATGGGCCGGGGCGGGCTTGCGGGAGGGGGGCGCCTGCGTTCAGGGCCGTATTGGCGGCTAGGCGGGATTGGCCGGAGCTGCGGTGCTAGCGCTCGCCTCGCCGATCGCCATTTCACATCCTGCAAAGGAGGCGGGGGTGGCCGGGAGACGCTTTTTACAAGGTAAGAAAACCCGCCCGCGGGAGGAGGGAGGCGAGCTAGGCGCAGATCTCGTACCGCCGCGGCCTCGCGGGAGGGCGGGCAGGCGGGCGACCGGCGGGACGGGCGGGGCCGCGCGCGGACGCTGTCGGTCCTTCTCAGGTAACAGGGCGGCCCGCGCTCGTGGCCCGGGGGCGGTGCGAGGGGCGGGAGCGCGCGAGCGCGCGCTGCGGCCTATAAAAGGGCCTCCTTGGCGCTCCCTCCCGAACGTGCGGCGCGAGCCGCCGCGCCCCCTCCTATGAGCAGCTGCAGTGTCTGCGCCGGGCCGCTTAATGAGATTTATTCACGCTCCACTCTGCTCAGTTCTGCCAGGGCTTGGCAAATCCAGTGCACAGGGATTTCCCGCCACTGTTTTTCTCCCGCCCATTTCTTTCCCTTTTGCCCCAGTGTAGCCTCCCTTGCCTTCCTCCTCCGGCACGCTTGTACATGTAAGGACTTGTCAGCTTCGGGTGACCGACCTCCGCCCATCCTCCCCCAGCGAAATGTCAGAGAAATTTTCGGCCATAGGAAAAGGCCTACAAAAGTCTCCTGCTTAGATGTGGAACCCCAGTGTTATGAATAGGTTGTATAAGGCTTTACTACCCCAAATCTTCAAAGCAGAAGGTGATGGGGAAGAACCGTTTAACAAACAACTTTCTCCCCAAAGGGGGGAAACGATGCAGTTAAATAGAAAAAAGGGGGTAGTAGTAACAGATGCGTCTGGGTTAGCCATTATATTGGAACCGACGGGGTTTTTTCTTAGTCACTAATATTGGGCGTGACCTTGGACAAATAATTTGGCTTCTTTGCTCCCCAGTTTCCTCTTGGATGAAACCAGTTTCACTTACAAACCCGTAAGGGTTTCTTTGCAACGAAAAAGATTTAAGCAGTGAGAGGCAGAGACAATGGTTTCAAGTTCGAAATATGCCACTGAATTAGGACTTTTGATAGTCGTTTTCAGTCTACTGGGAATAAACGAGATCGCCCTTTCACATGTATGTATTATAAAAGTACATTTTAGGTTGCCATGTATTTGAATTTGTGTGCGAGATACTCACTTGGAACTATTGTGGTTCTTCAAAGGAAGGCTCAAAGGAACAGATCACACTCGTAAGAAGCTGTCTATAAATTCCATAACACAATACTAGTAAGAATTTATGCTCCAAGGGATTTGAGTGTGATTATCTCAGTAATCTGCAGTTTTCTACCTCAAAACATGATTATAAAAACAGGTGACAAGATTTCTACTAATGTCTTCAACTACCTAATATTTTTAAGAGGCATTATCTCTTAAATTGATGTTTTAAAAAGCTATGGACATGATTCTAAAAGAGGACTGTCATACCAAACTGCATTTTCTGGTTAAAAAAAAATTTTGTACAGCTGAAAGATGTACAATACCAGCGATTCTCATGGTGTGCTGTGGCAATAGAATGTTTTTTAATTTAGCATTTTGGCCCTTAATAAATCACATTTTGGGGGATGACACCTGGAAATCCATGTTTGCAACTCTGCCCACCTCTCCCATGAGTCTTAAGATAAAATTAAGTATGTAGTATATTATATATTATATTATAATAATATATAATATATATTATATGTAGTATATATAATCAAGTGCGTCCATAATTATTAATTATAGTATCCCTAACTTGAAAAAGGTAAAAGCATTGAATTCTCATTATTTCTAGAAGAAGATTTCTTTCTTCTAGCTATTGAATCAACATTATTACTTTAAGAAAAGGCAGCTGCAACCATAATCCAAATCCATTTAGAACTCCAAGAATAAAATTTCACTCTTAAAGAAAACCATTTGCAGGTTAAATTAGGATATTGTGTCCATTGCATGTAATTTAAAGCTGATGCTCACATTAAAAACTTGACAGTACATGTCCTAATTTATCACTATCAAATGTATTTACAAATACATTATTCTTAAGAAAGAGCTTTGGAGTTTTGAGTCAGAAAAATGAAATTTTAAGCCATTATTTACTAGCTAACTGAGTTTGTACAAATCACATTTTAAAAAATTTCCTCATCTCTGAAATGGTTAGTAATACCCCTTTTAACTTGTCAGTGATGTGATGTGGCTCAGGTGAGATCATGTAGGAAAGTATCATAGTAAACTGTTCAAATCCAGAAGTTTAACTCATCTACAAACAATAAAATCATTTGGAATTGTCTGATTTTTATACAGTATGAGAAATGCCAGATTGAATTCTATACTTAATATCCTTGAAGCCTCTCTTTTTTTGTTATTGTTTCATATCTATTTGTCAGGTGATTTGAGATACAGTGAAACTAGATAAAAGCTATAGATAACAGATACAGTCCCTACCCTTATAGAGTTTATTGTCTGGCATCCTAGAAATGTATTTTAGTCATATCAAACATTTTATCATCTCTAGTTCACTGATATACTCATTGTATCATACCTTTAATAAAAGCCTGCTTTACGTACTAACACTGTTTAATGTCTTTTGGAATCTGCTTGTTAGCAACTTATAATCTAGAACAGAAGACAGTGGCTACTATCGTTTTGTGGCAGATACTAGGAAATGGCTTCCAACCCCCTTCTAACTTACTTTTCTGTGCTCTAAAAGCTAGAAAATGAAAAACTAGTTTCCACATTCCCTTACTGCTAGAGTATTTCCAAGAGAAGGGTGGTGTGATGGTTAACTATTTAAGAATGGCTAGGGGAAAGGGAAGCCCTGATTTGTAGTATTGGCCAGCTTTCATATTGTAAATATTCCCAAACTACCAAAGTGACTTCCCTGAATGTGGAGTTAGTTAGAAAAGATGTTAACAACCACAAGCTGGCTTCAGCATGTCATTACATATAATCTAGTTTCCAACAATCAGATGTACCCATTGAAGATAAGGTTGTGACAGTGAGTGATAATGCTTCAGCAGCACTGAGAGATGGATTTTCTGGCAAACATTATGGCAGAAGTATCTGATTCTTCTGGGCAGCTGGGTAGGAATTCTGGCATTCATTTTTGGAGTTATAGGTGTCAGACCAGCAGTGTTGGAATAGGTATCTGTTAGAATAGCCCTGTGATATAGGATGAGTGTTTTTCCTGTGTGATGTTTTTAGCTATGTATTTTCCAGCCTGGTTCTCTGGCCTTCTCAGGCATTTGTCAGCTAAATACTATCCTTAATCCCTTTCTGCTTTAATTAGCTCAGTCATGACCAACAACATAATTTTGGGGTCCGGAGCAAAATGAAAAATGTACATCCTGTTTAAAAAGCAGGGGGAAAGTGACATTTAATTGTACTAAAGTATAAGGATTTTTCTTCTGTCATCTCTCCCTCAACTTGTCATGGTGTTTTTTAAGTAAAGAAAAATAAAAAATTAAATTATTGGAGTGAATTTTTAAATTCATCTTTATATTGCATAGTGTCATTTACAAATACAAACATGGCATTTAACTCATACATGGACTCACCAAAATTACAAAATTTGTATAATTTTTACACAATTTATAGCTTGTATATATGTATTTTGGATTATCAAAATAGTGTAAATGAGCACAAAACTAATTCAGCTTTTTACTTCCCTTCTTCATATGCATATATCCTACCGACCTGACTTAAGGACTGAAAGGAAAGAAAACTGGGGGTTACTCTACCTTTCCCCTCCCATTCAGCATTTTCAGTGTAAATGGTAGTACAGGGAATCAACACACACCAATAAGAAAGTTGAATATAGGTTTCTTCAGTTACTTCTGTTTTTCTTCAAATGCCATTGCCTTCTTTCTGCGCCTGAATCAAAATCTGGTTCAGATGAAATGCATAGCTTCCTAGAACTGTCAGTGCCTCCACTAAGTCAGTCACAGATGTAACATGCTTGTCTTGTACTCACTTTTTGAGTCCCTGAATTTCTATACCTTATAGGTCCACCACAATCCAGCACTGATAAAGCATTGTGAAAACAGTACACAAAGGGGGTGGCAAAGAAAGAACACACACATTGCCTCCTTTGCTTATTCGTGATCCTTTATTCCACTTTACTCATTAAATAGACTTGAAAATATTTAAGGTTTTCAAGCTGGTAACTGCAGAAAATTAAACCAAGCACTGGGCTCAATGTAACTGCTCATGAAGTTAACCCCGAGCTTAGTATTTCTTAAGGGGGTTTTTCCTGGTATTTTCAGGAGAAATAGTCTTCATTTACAGAACATTTAACATGCCTGGCCTCTGGGCACTGCATGCCACTATGACATCACAAATGTCCCACCCATTTCTAAATGCTCCCATAAAGGAGTTACTCCTCTCCACTGAACTCCTGGAGTAGACTCCACTGTATGCAGCTAGGAGCCATGATCATTTACAGATACAAGAGAGGTTATGTGTAGTTTTTGCAAGTGATTCTCAAGCAGAGCAGAATGCAGGGTTGAGTTAAAACATTTCAAAATTGTCATACCCAGGAGAGCAGAATTATGGTGACTTGTTTTGTCATTGTCAGAAAAATAATTCTGTGTTGGCAATGAAACAAATATTTGGGATGAAAGTTTAAAGGTGATTGGTGGGTATTATGTGTCAGATGCATATGAAGAGTAGTTGACATCCAGATGCATGACATTTTCTGGTAATTAAAAAAAAATTAATGACAGGCCTCCCTGGTGGCACAGCAGTTAAGCATTGCTCTGTGGAGCTGTGGGCAGCGACTATGCTAGCTCGACACCCAGCCGGGGAGATTCCCACATGGCGCAGCAGACCTCTCCTGCCTTGCCCACTGCTCCCCTCAGCAGTGTCTTTCTTTCAATCTGCCTGTTCTGGTCTCCACTGTCTCTAGTGAACCCTCTCACCGCCCCACGCCTCTGGCCTGTACCCCGGCTTGTATGCATAACTAAATCTTTTTTAAAAATTAATGAGAACTGTCATACTTTATATTTCAGTTATCTTCATCAGTTCTTTGAAGGGTAAATAAAAAAATCCTAGAAAAAACTTTAAAAATTCATATAATTTGGTGTGGTACTCTTATATTAATAGAATTTGAGCTTAGCTTTTTTTTTTAAGTTTTCTTGATTTAAGAAAATTAATATAGCATATTAGAGCTACAAAACATTACAAATTCTCCCACCCTCCTTTATGCTATTAGCTGTGTAGAGATTTAAATCTCTAGCTTATATACCTATTCCTGCCTTCGCCTACTCTGAATCTCAATTTCTTTGCACCTCAGATTATCCTCAATAAAATGGTAGTAATGATATCCTTTGGTTCTAAGCTATTTATTTCATCAAAAGTCAATTGATTAAAAGGTAATTTTATCAAATAGTAGATTTACTAAATACATTCAAGATAAATATTCTCTAAAACAAGAATTTGGTAACTATAACTGATTTTTCTGGCAAATTATCTTAAGTAGATTGGATCATTTTCTATCCCCATTAGATAATATAAGGATTAAAAGACACACTCCCATCCACCCCAAAAATGCTTAATAAAATGCTCCATACATCTTAGCAATCACCTCTTCAACATTCAGACTTCAAGTCTTGGCCATTCTCTCTCTTGAATATTTCTCATTCCTGTCCCCATATTCATTGTTTGTTTTTTTTTTGTAGTTCTTGACTACCTTTTGGTGGACTGTTGCAGTAGTCACTTGATTGCAAACTTGGTTCATTCCCCTCATAACTTACTCCCCCCATATTGCAAGGCTGATCTTTCAAACACATTTTAAATTATCATCTACAAGATTTTCTTCCTTATTCAATTATTTGACTGTCTTTGTTTTCTAGTAAATTTACTGAATTCAAAGCAGTTTATTCTTTGTGTCATCCCTTCCTTTATCTTCATAGAACTTGAATGTCTGATCCATTTAGTCCAGCCCTCAACCAGGGCAGTTCTTCCCAGGGGACAAATGTTTAGAGGCATTTTTGATTATCATATCTGAAGGAATGCTTACTGGTAGTGATGGTAAGAGTCCAGGGATACAGCTAAACCTCTCATAGTGTGGTCAGTTTCCACAGTAGAAAGGATTATTTGGGCCAAAGTGTTAATAATGGTGAGGTTGAAAAATTCTAATCTAGTCTAAATGAAATTTTTACCCAGCCCTTCATCCAATCTCTTGTCTTCTATGAAACCATGATGAAAAAGAAACTCATTTACTCCCAGAAAGGATTTGGAAGCCATGTGTAAGAATGACAGACTCTAGAGGTAATTGCTATCCACTCTGAAAGACTTGCAGCTTTCCCCAGTTCATTCATAGCACCTGACTGGCATGTAAATATGTGTTACCTGAGTGATTAATAATTTTTTTTTTTTTTTGGTTAAAAGAGCGATGTTTTGTTTCTTTTTTAAACCCAAAGGGAAGCAAATTAATCATTGTATTGAGAGTTGAGCTTCTCTGTTCTTATCTTTAACCAATTAATCTACTCTGTTTCTAGGGAGAAGCAAACTTTTAAAAAACACTCTCAATGCTCCTACTTCTATAAATTAGTAGTAATAGTTTTGAGGCAGAGACCAATAAGCCTATAAATTAATGATGATGTTTGAAGAACAAAAAAGAACTTTCAGAAAAGAGTATTATCAGAACTGATACTTGAGCTCTCCAGGACCCTCATTTAAATTACATTCCAGAATTGATGTTGGAGCATTTCCAGTGTATTATGGGGAGAAAGAGACCAAACATGCATAACATAAATTAAGTTCCCAACTTAAATAATCAAGATTCAAAAATCTCCGAAGCTAGTTGTCTTTATAGACCAGCATATTTCAGGGTAATTTTCCCTAGCTCCAAAGTCCCCATTGCACTTTTATGTTCACAGTTAAAATCTCATTCCAAGAAAACTTCCTCTACTAATCTTTGTTATTGACAGTGAATTCTCCTGGGTTTTGATCCTCATTTTACATCCTCATTCTAGAAACCAGGGAAGACACTTTATTTCAGATATGTACATAGAGCTCAATCCTTATTTTCTCAATAAAATGTATTTTTCCAAGTTTAAAACCAAAAGGCTTTATGCATAGCATAGAAAACCATAAAGAAAATATGAAACACTCAAACCCATCAGAAGTAACCTAAATTAACATTTTAGTTCACTTTTTTCTAGAAAATTTTTCTCTTCATTTCATAGTGGAAATAATGTTCTGGTTTTATTTTTAACTCTGTATCATAGCAGAAGCATTTCCCTTGCAAATAAAAATCCTTCATATACAATATTTTATTTTTTTTTAAAGACTTATTTATGTCTGCATACAAGCTGGGGTGTAGGCCAGAGGTGGGGGGGATGGTGAGAGGATTCACCAGAGATAGAGTGGGGAGCAGAACAGGCAGTTATACTGAAATATACTGCTGAGGGGAGCAGCGGGTGAGACAGGAGAGGTCTGCTGTGCCATGTGGGAAGCTCCGTGGCCTGGGATCAAACTCATGCTGCAGTGGCTCTGGATAGTTTCATAGTGCTGCGATTAACCCTTTGCGTCACCAGGGAGGCCCCATATACATTATTTTAATGGATGCAGAATATGCTCTGCATATGGTGTGGACATACAATAGTTTACTAGTTTACTACCATTTCTCACTGTTGGCCAACAGTAGAATGTATCAAATTTTATATTATTATAAATATTCCACTGAACATTTGCTCCTTTTTAGCTCTTAACCTTAACTTTTCAAGGAATTTTCCTTATAGTTCCTTATTTGACAAGAATATCATTTCCTGGCACATGTCATGTTCCTTCTCTATACAGAAGAGAGAATTGTAATATTCTCTCTGCCTGGTTTGCTTTTCTCTCCCTACCTCTTTTTGCCGATAACTCACTCTTTAGATTTCAGATCATAGGTCACTTCCTCAAAGACACCTTCCCAAACTATATTTGATTATGGTTCTCTGTTATATATTCTAATTGTACTATGTACCTCTTTCCCAGAGCACTTATCTCTGGTTGTAATAATCCATTCATTTGTATATTATTTGATTCATTATGTTTATGCCCTTGAACTAGAACACTACAATCATTTGCATAAGCTGTGATTGTAATGCTGTTATAACACAGGCCTAGGACTCTGATCTCATTTGTATCATTGACAAGATGGGTTAAAACTTGAAAATGAAACACAATTAGTCAAAAAGTAATTTTGTTCCAGGCATTAAGCTAGGTGCTGGAAGTAAAGAAGTGAGAACTACAGGTCTGATTTCAGTCTTCATGGTGATTATACACTAGTGCAAGGCAAACTTTCCCTGTGAAGGAGACAGATAATAAATATTTTAGACTTTTCAGTCTCATGTTTTCTCTCATAACTACTCTGCTTTACCAATAAAATGCGGAAGTGATCACTGACAATACATACATAAAGGAATGTGTCTGGATTCCAATAAAACTTTATTTTAAAAAACAGAAAAGGAACTGGATTTAACCCATGGACCATCATTTACATCATTTACTACCCCTGGCCCAGTGGGTAAGATAGCCATTAAATAGGTCATTTGAGATGATGAGTACTTCAAATGCTAAGGACAGTGAACAATGAAATCACATGGAGAGCTGCCTAACCTAGTTTAGAGAGAGGAATAGAGACTTCTTGAGGATCATGACTTTAGGATTTAACAAAGAAAAGGTGTCACCTGAATAAAAGGGGCAATATTCTCAGTGAAATCCTAAAGCATGAAAGATCAGGAACGAAAGAAATTCATTCCTAAGCTTGGCAGTTGAAGAGACTTGGAGAAGACGCTTGCATAAAGATAGGGAGTGAAGAGACAGGGTGGGTGTTGAAGAATTGTCAGAATCTAATACTTCCTTACAGGAGAAGATGCCATCAGAAAAGACTAAGAAGGAACTACCAGTGACATGTAGTAGTAGCAGAAAGCTTAAGAACTTACAGACATTCTAGATTTTTCTTCCATATAGAGGGATAGGATACATTAGCCTAAAGGCCATGGGAACCTCAGCAAACTTAAATATTTCTAAAGGATTAGATTAGCTACTAGATATTTATGGATATTCTTATATAAAAAAATGCAACTAAGGGTGAATGGGGATGAAGGAGAGTGGTATGGTAGATATAAAGAGGTAGTGAAGGAATCAAGTAATTGAGAGATAGGAACACATTGCTGATATATAGAAGATGTGCAATATTTTTTTGATAAATGAGTGGAAGGATAAGATAAAGTTAGAGAATCCAAGAGGGGGAGGGTTTCAATAACAGATTGTTCAATAGTTCTGAACGCTTTAAAGAGCTATCTGCTAGCTCAAGGCTAATTTCAATGGCTATCTGGGAAATGATGCAGGTAAGGATTCAGCCAGTTCCGATGCTTAGCACAGGTATAAACCTGACCTTGGATTCCTGCCTCTAGGAAAAGCTAGCTGGTCTGGTTTTTCCCTAATATTTCAGTGAGTAGGAGCAGAGACCTTCCTGTGTCAGTACATGTCAAAATTAAAATGCTATTAAATTTGAACAGGAGCAATCTTTTTCATAGCTTACAATGATATGGGCTCATCTGTTGCCTGTTTTGTTTTAACTTTCTGTTAACCTCTTGTTGATAGTTACAAAATCTAATGATACTGTGGATGATTCAGAAAAGATAAGCCATGGCTCTGGGTGTAAGTATTATGTAAATGACCATAAGTTGTAAACATTTTGTTATTAAGAATCATGTTTGACATTTCTTGTTTTCTTGTTTTATTTGCCCGATACCAGACATATGGTTGGTACTGCAAAAATAATTTTCCCCTGCCCTCTGCTCTGCATCTTTTGGCGACCAATTGATGTCCATCTAGCCACCTCTGTATGACTTACACAAAACATGCTGCTTTCTGAAGCAGACTGTTGATGTTCTAAAGCATCAGAAGGTTCAGCTTGTTGGAGATGTAGGTTCTTTGTGTAAAGTTCAGGCTGTCAGTAAGTAGCATGCCAACCTGTTCTTTCAACATTATAAGAAAGCTCTTTGCATGTGTCTTTTTACACTTAAAAAGTGGTGGGAAATTACCTAGTGATCTCAGTAGGTATTTTAAATCAGAACTGGGGCAGTTGAGCTGTAATTTATTTTTAAAACATTTTCACAAATTTATGAAGGTATGGAGTTGAGATTTTTTTAAATCTGCATCGCAGGTAATTTTATTCTCCATCTTTAGCAGAGAAGACATAGCCTCAGGATGAAAACGTGAATCAGAGCTTCCTCCAACTTTGAAAAGATTAGTTATCAGAATGAGAGGAAACATTGCTCATTTCTTAAGCTGCTTCTTGCTTCTGTCATAGAATGAGCTGTTTTCAAAGTGAAAGCTCATTATTGGGGGAAGATTCCCCATTCCAGGATATCTATTCTTCTGTACTGAGTATATCCAAAGTTTTTTTTTTAATGACAATTAATTTATCAAAGATTATGGCACATGATTTAACAGTCTTCCTCTTTACCTTAACCTCAAACCTCCTCCTAAGTGAATTCGTCACCCAAGTGGACAACCTGCCTGCTTAGCAGGCCTGAAGTTCCTTGACATGCTTGTTTCCAGTAATCTTTAGCCACATGCTTTCACTGTGACATCTTGGATCTTTTCATACATCTAATCTGTTTCACCTCTAACTTCATAAATGTAGACTTGATGTTCCCTGGCTAGAACTTTCATTCTTTCTTAGTTACTCCCAGAACAATAATTCTCAGCTCATTTCCAGTGCTCTTCCTCACTCTAGCCTCTCTCCCTTCTCAGGTGTGTCTGACTTGAGATCCCCACTCCATACACTTTTCTTTTTCCTCTGTAATAGCCACCTTCTAGCTTCATTTCCTTTCATCTTCTACTGCATTCTATTTTAAATTGTTGGGGCATCCTTGGTGGCACAGTGAGTTAAGTTGCAGCATCATGAAGCTATCTAGAGCCACTGCAGGGACCAGGGACCTTCCCACATGGTGCAGCAGACCTCTCCTGCCTCTCCCACTGCTCCTCTCAACAGTATATTTCAGTTCATCTGCCTGTTCTGCTCCCCAGTCTGTCTCTGGTGAATCCTATCACTTCCTCCCACCTCTGACCTACACCCCAGCTTGTATACATAAAATAAATATATCTTTTTAAAAAAAAGGTTTTCCCATTTTTGCCAGGAACTGTAGCTCCTTTGCCCTGTTGCCTTGTTATCTCTCATTTGGTAAAACAACAGCTCCAGCTGGGTGCCTGCACCCAGATTGCTAAGTATACCTTGGTAGAAAAAATAATACTGCCATGTAGATTAGCATTGAGCACTGTAAATTCAGGATCATAGACTTCAGCTAGATTACTCTCTATTCATACTGTGAGAAGGGAAGGTTATCTTTATAAAAGATTCATCTCTACCAACTGAAGGTATAGTGTTATAAATTCCCTTGTATACCCAAAAGCAGTAATTAGCTAAATCATTTAAATCATTACCCCTCTCTGGCTGACTCTCTAACAGCTCTGTGCTTACTTTCCTGTTTTACTTTGTAGTTTTGAGTCTACTTCATCCAATGAGGTAACAGTTGTAATGTTTTTTAAATTAATGTCTGGGGCCTCCCTGGTTATGCAACGGGTTAAGTGCAGCACTATGAAGCTGTTCAGAGCCACTGCAGCACGAGTTTGATCCCCAGCCAGGGAGATTCCCACATGGTGCAGCAGACTTCTCCTGCCTCACCTGCTGCTCCCCTCAGCAGTGTATTTCAGTCAATCTGCCTATTCTGCTCCCCACTCTGTCTCTGGTGAATCCTCTCACCACTCCACACTTCTGGCCTACATCCCAGCTTGTATGCATAGATAAATAAATCTTAAAATAAATAAATATTATTTAATGTCTGATCAGTAAAAAAAGAAAAAGGGTTTCAAACATTATGGCATGAAATGATAACTGAAAGAAAATCACTACTGCAGATAGTTACCCTTTTCAGAGAGTCTTAAGAATCTCAATCTCTCTTTGTAATTCAGGGCAAAAGATCTGTTCCTTGACTCGTTTCATTATTGTTTACCCAGCTCCCCTCTTCCATCATTTCTGATCCCACTAGTTTTCTAAAAGCACTTTTTTCCAAAAGTATCACGGAAAGCAGTGCTGCTACATGGGTGGGGAATAAGTCATTTATTTAATGGTAAACTGATTAAGAGTTTGGGCTCTCTGGCCTAGTTTCCCTATTTACCTTCTCTGTGACTTTGGGTAAATTATTTCCTCTGTATCAGTTTTCTAGTCTGTAACATACAGATGATAATACTATCAGAGTGTTGTTGTGAGGATTGAATTACATATATTAAATGATACTACCTTTCATAATTCCTTAGCACTGATAAGTGCTCAGTTACTGTAAGTCATTTATAATTTAAAGGCAGCTTCCCTATTTTCTAAAATAAATACTCATTAGCAAGGAGAAAATAATTATGAAAGCTAGGAGCTTTCCATTGATTAGATATAAAAAGTAGACTTTTAGAATTGCAAAATATCCAATAAATTATTTAGACCATTAGTTCTTAACTGGTAATATTCATCAGAATCACTTATGTAGTGTTATAAAGTTACAGTTACTCAGGCCCTCTGGTCTCACATCTACCAAGTTGAAATGTCCGCAGACAATATCAATGCAGTCTTCTTCATAAGAACCATTGAAATAATTCAGGTCTTTAGATTTTGTGATAAGGAAATTGAGACCTGAGAGAGAATAAATAACTTAGTTAAGATTTCTTAGAGTAACTGGAATCCAGGTCACCCAACTCCCTGATAAGTGATCTTGCTATTCTTCTGTGATGCTTGCCGAGTATATTAACTTAAAAAAAGAACTGATATGGGAGTTTATCCTCTTAGTAATATCAGGAAGAATAATAGAGGCTTTAAATGTGTACTTTATTCAGCATTTAATTCAAAATTACAATTCAATCACAGAACTATTGCACATTTACAATAGGATTTAAAGTGAATTTTGCTGTGCTTTTCATGTAGACATTAGTCTTTGCCACCATGCTTGCTGCTAATTAGTACAAGGAAACACTGTGTGTGGCAGAGAGCTGTTCAACTCAACCTCACAGATTGACAAGCATGCAAACGCTTTGTAAGGGAAGGTAACTATAGAAATTAAACTCTTTAGAGCTCTAAATAATAAAATATGCATTTCTTATAATTGGGATTTTTTTGTTTTACATTTCTAAGTGTCTTTTTAGCCTTCGTAAAATGTTCTTGAAGTTTTCCAGTTCATGAACAGTTAATGTAGGAAAACCAGTGGTTCCTAGGCACAGTGTTCAGCAAAGTAATGTAAAAATAATTCTGAGTTTTTATATTGGGTTTAGTATTGGGTACCATGATATTATTATTATGTCATAAAATGTTTTTCTTGATCCATAATATAAAGGAATAAAGAAATACATTAGAAGTTGGATGTGGACTTATACAAATGTGTGAAACAAATTAAGGTGACAGGGCAGAAGCAAGAAAATAGATCTCAAATCTATCAAAGCAGGTCTGTTTATATTTCACTATATTTGCTATCATAAATTTATTTCCATATATGCTTTCCCTTGCAAATTATTAATGACTGCTAACCCAATTCTGAGTTTCAGGTACTTCCATTTTACCAAAATGCTATGCACAATCCCCTAAAGAATCACCATCCTAGATCCCCATCAACTACTAGCAGTAAACTACTATTTGCTTCTACTGTGTGTTTGCCTGAGTCCATATCCTTCACTCTATATTTCATCTCAGATTTGGCATTTAGACCTTTTCACTTGATACTTGTGTTTGACGTTGTGTATTTGATATTCTGCTTGACCAGATCATCTTTGGTTTAGTCTCACCTTCCAATTTCAAGCTGCCAGTTATACCCCTTTGTCCCAGCAACTCAAGAATTCCTGGCAGAGCCACTGGCTTCTACCACAAGGGGACCAGCCCAAACGCTAGCCCCTTTTTATAAACATCCACTTAATTCATATCTGCAACAGATTTCACTCATCATTACTATATATAAGGCACTAGAATAGTTTCTAGGGAATACAGAGGGTTAATTAACTACAGAAAACTTCTTAAAGCTCTTAAAATCTGGTAGGACAAGTAGTATAAATTTCTATAAAATGAATTTAATCTATTATCTGCTATAGATATATGCATCTTATGAAGTATGTATACAAAAAAAATAACAATTAACAAATGCTTCAACTAGAAATACTCTTAAGGGAGTTAAGGGATTTGGAATATGAAGGGACATTGTGATGGTGTGTCATGGATTAAAAAAGATTGAAAACACTGATAGTATTAAGTGGACTTTGAAGACAGAGTAGGCTGCGTATCATTGGAGACATTCCAAAAAGTGAATCCAAACCAACAAGAGCAGAAGTAAGTTATGTGAAGTAAGTTACACAAAAGTGTAAGTGAGGAACAGAAGAAAGTCTAGAGAAATTGGTTGGAACCAGGTATGGAAGCTGTGAATACTGGGAAGCTTAGAGTTACAAGCATGTATTGGGGAGTGAGAAGGTTTTGAGCAGGAAATGATAATTGACTTGACTTAGAAGTGGTATACATGAAGGTTTTGGTAGTAAGGAGGTAGTCAGCCAGAGACCAGGCAGTCAGGAGACTATATACAGTATAAAGTAGGGAGGGCGTGGAGATGAAGACTTTATTCATTTCATTAAGTGCCTGTTATATGCTAGGCACTGGTGACAGAGGACTAGGTTCTTATGAGGGAGTTTTCTGTCTAGTGAGACTGATCTCTTACAGCCCCCTATAGAGATCTCTGTGCCAAAATTTTGGGACTACTTCTGACCTTTGCCTGGTTACTAAGGAATTAGGTTCTCCTTTTACAATGGGATATAGTCCCTACACTCTAAAATTATTGTTTCATTTTATGTATCTTTTTTGCTAAGACAAAGATATCCCAATCACTTGTACATAAAGAAAAGCAATTTATTATTTAAAACAAGACAGGAACACCACACCAGTCAAGTCAGGGAAGAAAATGACATGTTTTAAAGAGATAATGGAAGATGCTGTTGAGAATGTATTTGAGGTTAGATTAGGGACAAGAAAACCAGGTGAGGTTGTAATAATCCACCTGCTTGATTATGAGGGCCTGCACTAGGGTAGTATGAAAAGAAAAGGAGTTCTTAGTGGTTACTTACATCATAATCTCTTCTATTACTGCCCTGCTATAGCTAAGGTATGGGTATGGGAGTCTTGTTTGGCATTGAATCTTGAAAAGATGGACTCAAGAACACAAAAGTACTATTTACTTCTCTAGAATTAAAGGTAGTATTTCCAATGTCAAGTAGTCTCTTCTGGCTCCTTTTTAGTTTAGAGCATGGTTCTCCAACCTTTACATTGATTCTGTGAAGTCCCTGGTAAATTTTTGCTTTTTGCCTTAGTTAGCCCAAATTGATTTGTAGCGTTCACAGTTTAAAAAACCCTAATAGACACTCTATATGGTCCTTAGGCATCTGTGAGTAACCAGGTAGAAAATAGTTAGGAAGTTGGAAATATACTAGAATAGTGGTTCTCAAAGTGATGCATCAGAAATGCAAATTCTCGGGATCCACTTCAGACTTACTGAATATGAAACTCAGTGGGGTCGCAGCAATCTAAAAAAGCTCTCACCCTATAGTTTTAGAACCTACTGAACTAGAGCTTAAAGAGGATATTGGGGGTGGAGATCAATATGTGTTAGTGAAATGTAGAGTAGTTGCTGTTTGGGGAATGAATAAATTCACAGAAGAGTGGAAAAGTGAAGATGATCTCCTGGGGTAGATGAAACAAAGAAATAAAAAATGGCATAGTAAGTCAAGAAGGGGGACATTTAACAGAGGTGTTCAGATCTATTGTCAGATCCTATACAGAGGCCAAGGTAGATAAGGACAGCCAAAGCTTTGGGACTAACTAACCATTAGGAGGTTTGGGGTGTCAGTTAAGACATAGAGGTACAAATAACAAGAATAAATGAGAAGAGCAGAGACAAAAAAGAAAGGATATTCTTTGTAGCAGTTTGGGAGTGCAAGAAAGTTGAGACTGGAATGTCAAAAGAGTTTTTGGGGGTAGATGTTTCAGTTGGCTTTTGCTATATAATAAACATCTTAAAATAGTGATTTAAGACAGATTATCATAGCTCATATTTCTGAAGGGTTGGCTCATCGCACCTGGGCTTTCCTGTGCTTCTGCACGCCTAATGGGAGTTCTTACTCTAGTTTGGACTCTATTTCACTTATCTGTCATCCTCCTGTGCGAGGACTGACTTGCCTGGGCGTATCTTTTTCATGGAGGTGGAAGAAGAGTTTTAAGAGGATAAGCAGACACATACAGGCCTGTTGAGGCTTAGATGCCCAATTGACACACTGGTACTTCTTGCCTACTCCTGTTGGCTAAAGCAAATTATGTGGCCATGCCCACTCTCAAGGACTGGGGAAATAAATTTACGTCAGAGAAATTGCAGAGTGTCATGGCAAAGGACATGGGTTCATAGAAGATGAACTGAAACGCAAAGTTGGCATGACCTGAACATGCATGAGCATAGAAGGGGAAGAATATGTAGAATGAAGAAGAAAATGAAATAAGGAGGAAGATCAGTAACATTGGTCAGAGAATTAACCTGTGAAAACAGGAAGAACACTTCTGAGAATGGAAAGAAGGGAATTTGATTGAATTAGATTTAAAATTAAAGTTCAGGATGCCCAGACACCTCTTTTTGTTTAATGAATAGTGCAATGAAAGACCACACAGTAGGAGATAACAGAATTTTGAATGAATTTTGGGTAAATGAATAATTTTTTAGTATTAAGTATGTCCTATACAATATTTGGTAGGGTCTCAGAGCCTTTTTTTTTTTATTTCAAATACACTTTAAAAATTTCTACAATGCAATATTTGGAACATGCACTAAAATATATTCCTTATTTATTTTGACATTCTAAATTAATTAGTTATCCTCTATTTAACCTGGCAACCTACTTTGGATGACTTTCCAAAAAAATCCATGGTAAGATAATCTGCAAAGGGATGGATGAGTGCATTTGGGGATTTAATTCTGAAGAAGTTTAGAACAGCTGCTATGGATGCTGGAAAGTATCAGTAAAAGAATTGCTGAGCAGTAGTGAAGGCCCACTTAACAACAGGCAGCATGAATTTTTCTTGGATTAAATCAGCGGTGATGTGTAACTGCTGGGAAGCTGCGGTAGCAGTAGAGACTGCTAGCACAGGCAACCGCCTTGGTGTGACTTTAGCAGAAGATGCCTGCCCTATGACTCGGCTCCAGATTGTCCAGGTGAAACCAGAAGGAGAAAGTGAACAGCTGAACAATGAATCAGAGAAGTGGAAGTTCACAGAGAAGAAATTGAATTTACAGTCTTGAAAGAATAGTTCTGGTGATGATGAGGTTAAATGTCCAATTTCACATTACAGAACTGTAGCTAAATTAACAGCCGACTCTCTGGACACACAGTGGTGTTGCATTCTACAATAGTTACATGATCTTAGTCAAATAGTTTAACTTCCCTATGTCTTGGCTTTTTCTTTGTGAAACAGGAATGATAGTATTGACCGAGGGTTATCCTGCCTATTCAGTGAAGTAAATAAACCATATGAAGTACCTAGAGTAGTATGCCTGGTACACAGTAATGTTTGCTATATTTTTGCTATATTTTGTTATTTTAAATACCACTTACACATATCTATAACCAAAAATGTGCTTCTAAGTCACTCTAAAGACAAATGGCAAGTCTACATTGTGGATTTTCTACTTTCACTAACAAATGCTATGCTAAATACGTACGCAATTAGCTACTCATTTAAGTTGGCGCTCAAGCTGCCTTTATCATTTAAGGTTGTTTTCTTTACTGTTGTTATGAGGAAATAATTACCATGCTAAAGTCATATCTCTCTCCTCATTTCCCCCTAGGTGACCATGCTTTGGGATTTTCATAGTTTGAGTAATTCCTCTGGGCTCTGCCACCCAGCAAGTTAAAGAGGACAAGATTCCTCCCAGGGGATTGCGGTTCTGGGAATGTGAGCGACTTGTTTTCATGAGCTCTGCACCCTGACCTGGCCTACCATTAGGAGCTGCTGTGTTGTGGTTGTTTTGTTTTTAACTCTTACATGTCAACACAGTTATTTTATATGAAGATTTTTGAGAAGTGAATGTTTTATGGGGACATTTTGCTTATACAAAGAAACATTGTAACTATTTTAAAGTAATTGCTCATGTCATATTTTTCTTTTAAAATAAATGTAAGATTTAATTGATGTTGTCTGGAAAGAAAATGAAGACCAAGGAAATGTCTGTGCTCTTCATGTTTTAAAATAAAGGTAATATTTTTCTGTTTGAAAGGAGACTTCTTAGGAATTACCACAGTTTGATACACAATCAACTTAAATGCATTCTTTATCTTTAAAAGCAAGCAGAATAGGATCATTGAGTAAATCACATGTGTTCACAGTCTTGTCTGGTGTAATCATACACTACATAAACACATTATTCTCTGGTCAGGAGGGTAAAGGGACATTTGAAGCAGGACTTGCCCTTGCAGAGACCTCTTTTTGTTTAATGAATAGTGCAGTGAAAGACCACACAGTAGAAGATAACAGAAAATATCTCCATGCTTTCCTCCACCTTTATACTTTCTCGTTCTCCTTTGTTCTCTAAGGACATCTGTTGCAATGATTATTCTGTAAAACACATAGGTACATAGCAGAAGGCATATCATATTTCATTTATTATTTTGTCTACTATAATTATTGCTCTCTTTCATATCATGCCATTGTAGATTTTTTTAAAAAATATTTTGCTCATAAAACATATGAAAGGGTGTTATAGAAAATTTATTAGTTGAGAAATCTAAAATAAATATTTTTACTTTGAATTTAATAAAGTTTTACCTGGAAGCTCAGCAGATATTTTGCTAAGCTACATCTTAAAGAGATAAATACACTAAAAAGAGATGCTTCAAAAGATGAGTTTCATTTTCCTCTCATATTAATTGCAATCGATTTTTAAAAAATACTGTACTTAGGCATTTGAAAGACATTCTTAATTTTGAATAATAGTGATGTGAGAGTTTGGAGGCTTAAAAAAATATGTCCATTATTTAAAATATTTTCAACACGTTGATATCTGGTTTGCTGTTTATGTTATGTATTGCATTTTAAAATTCAAGTTTTTACTTTTTATTAGGGGTCCTTATATTGCCTCCTAGTTTTACCTGAGGTTGATCTGTTTGGGATTTTTGAAATTTGTGTTTCAAAGGTTTTTTATTATAAAATGTAATATTTTTTATTTTAAAAAATTCAAGTAAATTTTATTTTTATTATGGAAAATGTCAAACATATATAAAAATAGAGCAAATAGTATGATGAACCCCTCAAGTTATATTTCAGCTATATGTTAGTCCAGGTACCATGTTAATGCAGCAGATGTTCAGGAACTTAAGAAATGCTTGTGGCTTAATGCACAATTGAAAGCATTTGTATAAATCAAATTTTTAAAAATATCCAACCATTTCCCAACCTATGACAGATTGTATTTCAAATATTTGTTGGTGGTCAGCCAATTTGGTCAGTCTATAAATGTGTTTCTCATAGAAACAATCTTAAATGACTATTAGCTTTTGGGCCTACTCTCAGTAATTCAACTAATTCACAGTGAGGGGGAAACCCACATACTTTTTTTTTTTTAAACATTGTTTCAATGAGAAAATGCCTTCTTTGCAATTGGAATACTAGGGAACGCCACCACCCATCTTCCCTTTTACTAGATAGGGGATATGGAGATAGGGGACTGGGAAGGCAAATGTAAATTTATGACCATGATGCACCCTCAACAAAAGTAACAAGAGTTCAGAAAAGATAGTGGTGCAGGGGTTGGAAGTGCACTTCATTCTGAAATTATATACTATTCCTCTGCTGGTGGAGCTTGTGTATTTCTTTTAGAAAGATCTTTTTAATAAAGAAGGAAAGAAAGAAACCTTCGTTTAAAAAGCAAATACTCTATTGTACCTTACATATACATTTTACAGGCTTTTTAAAAAGAAGGTTTCTATTCTGTAAGTAAGTTCCTGACTTAGGGAGAACATTTTGGCTGAGATATGCCTAAGACAACAAGAAATGTTCCTGATTTAAACATAAAACTGAATCACAAATATAAGTACTAAATGCCAGTAACTAAAATCAGGTTGTTAGGATAGTGTTTGTAGTGAGCCTATAGGTCATACTAACTTTTTAAGGTATCTGGGACTAACGAAAGCAGAAAGATGGGCTCCAAGGCTTTTGTCCTGACAACCTATACTCTCACTCTCCAAGGTGACCTTAAATTCTCACTCTTCCAAAATCCTTTTCTAAGCAACTTGGAGCCACAGACCTGTTCTTATCAACTCTTTCTCAGTATGTACACATTATGTATAAAGTATGAAAGAATAAAACTTTGTGGATACAGCAAAAGGGCAAGATTCAGAAAGTATGGACTAACTAAAATCAAGGCCAACTCAGATCTAAAAAATCTATAAATGGTACAATGTTCTCCGACCCTAAAATGGTCACCTAACTTTCCAGGATAATTAGAGACTGAATGATTGAAACAAATCAGTCCTACTAGTTTTAAGAATCCTATTTGAACACTCACCCTAAATCCTGTGGAGTCTTCAAATGCAACTCTGGTGTGGCTGTTATCATGTCAGCTAATATAGGCTCCAGTCTTACATTCCCTCCAGAGACTATGTGTACTTGTGAGTAACTTTACAGCAGTTCCCCAAAGCTAGCTAGACTCATTTTCCAGAGGGAGTGATGCCAATATTTTACTATGTATAAAGAATCAAGCAACCTTTGTAGTAAGTCCATTGATGTTCCAACAGCATAACATACCACCATGTTCATCACCACCCATGCCCCCAGTTAGATAAAGTGGGGCCTGCTATGTGTTTTAAGTACCACACTAACAAGGTACTGCCTATGTTACTGTACTAATCCTCACAGTAACCCTGAGGGATTGAGGGGTTGGGGTTGTGGTCCTCATTTTATAGAAAATTTCTCAACTAGTTTGTGACATGTTGTGCAGCCACCCCAGATCGGGCAGTTTCATGTTTGATTTGGGAAAATGGAAGGAGAATTTGGAGCCTTTGGTATCTCTACCATGCATTTAATGTGCTGAATCAGGGGACTGGACTTAGAGGCAGACCAGCAGGCAGGAGACAGGCGGGCAGCAACTGAGCCTCCTAGGCCCTGTGAATCTCCCCTTCTATCCCCTGAACTTCTCAGCCCAGGTGTCTGTATTGACATATGTGCACACCCTATGTTCATGCTCCTCAGCACTTTCTTAAAATAACATGACAGCACATGTGGGTAATGAAACCTGGGAGGAAAGCTATGCAGCAGATGGTGGCTGTAGAGGCTGGCAGCAGAAGCGATCAAGATCCTGAGTACCCCATGTTCCTTACAGATGAAACTAGCGAGTGGCAAAACTGGATTCAAACCTGCTGTGAAGGGGAATGAACCCATAGATCCCTTTTGTGAACCTGCTACCAAACTAAGGGAAAGAAACCAAAAAGCTGACTTTTCCAAACCAAGGCTACTATGTAGATGTTCATTTATTTTTTCCCTCCAAAACTTCTATGAAATTTTTAGAAGGATTGCAGATGATCAGTAATGATAGAATTGAGATTTTAAGACTTACTGTGTATGAAGTATGTGTATGTGTATGGAATTATATTAAGAAGGATTTGATTTAAAACAAATTATAGGAAGATCAGGATCAACACTAACACTTTGTTCACTATATTTTCATTGCCTTATACAGTGAAGATATTCAGTATTTATTGATTGAATGAACAAATGAATATACATTCATATACATTCAAATGCAGTAAAATGCAGCCATTAAAAAGATGTTTTCTTACAGCAATCCCACTCCTAAAAACCCGAAAGTTTATGTTAATAGCAACTTTATTCATAATTGCCAAAAACTGGAAACAACTCAAATACCCTTCCCAAATGGATCTACAAACATCCATGCAACATACATTTAAAGAATAAAATACTACTTAGCAAAAAAAAAAAAAAAAAAGAAAAGAATGAAATTACTAATATCTGCAACGTGGAGTTTTCACAAATGTCTTATGCTAAATGAGAGAAAGCAAACTCTAAAGGCAAATATATGATTCCATTTATGTGACAGTGTGAAAAAGGTGAAACTAAAGGGATAGAAAACAGATCAGTGAGTCCTGGGGAAAGGGTAAGTAATCCTTAACTACAAACAGACACTGGGAAGTTTTTGAGGGTGATGTAACTATTCTCTATCTTGATTGTGGTAATGTCACACAACTATATCCATTCATCAAAAGTTACTGAATCATATGCTAAAAAAGTTATTTTTACTGTATATACTCAATAAACCTGACTTTTAGAAAAAAAGTGTAATATCAGTTTTAAAAAGTGGTATTCAGTACATGGTAGGAAATGCCTGGCATATTCTTTTTGTTAATTTTTTGCCTTCATTTATTTATTTTACTCCTTATATTCTTAAGTGAAAAGGTAAGTTACAAAACAGTATCTAATGATGCTGTTTTTCTAAAATAAAACAAATCGCAAACATGTAAGTCTGTTTATGTGCTTGTCTGTCTGAGTTATATAAATATGTTTAAATTCCTAGAGCTGGATTTGAAAGAATATATTTCAAATTCATAATGGCAGTTACTTTGAAGGTAGGGGCCACATTTGGGAAAGAAGTTAAGAAGTACTTTTATATGTTAAGGTTTGGATTATTATAAGTTTATGCTTTAATTAATAAACAATATTTTAGAGACTGAAAGAATTTAAAAAATGTCAATAGTAGTTACCTCTGGCTGGTGGGATAAGGGACTTTTGTTTTTAATTTGTAGTTTCTAATTTTTCTATATAAACCAGTGGTACTTTAACTAGAAAAAAAATGTTATTAAAAAAAGGGGGGGTGGCCCAGGAAGCATATTAACTCATAAAAAAGTTATACAAATTAGAAACATGAAAATGTTTCATTGGAAAAAGAATTTGGACACCCCTCAACAATAGTGCATTCTCAAACATAATGTCCATACAAATCACCTAGAATGCTGAAATTCAGTTTCTGATTCCAAGGATTTATTCTAAGCCCCCACATGAGTCTAAAGTTCCTGGCCCAAGTATCAAGGCTCTCAAGCTCCTCTGTCAAGAGTAACCACACATGGCAACTCAGCACTTGAAATGTTGCTAGTTCAAAGTGAGATGAACATATGTAATACACACTAAATTTTGAAGACTTAACACATACAAAAGAATAAAATTTCTCAACAATTATTAATTACCTGTTGCAATGGTATTTTTAGACATAAGGTATTCAATTATATTATTAAAATTAATTTCCTGTTTCTTTTTATCAGTTTAATGTGGCTACCAAGAAATTTTAAATTACATTTGTGGCAATGTATTTTTTTTTGTAAAACACTGATCTAGGATAACTATTAATGGACTTTACTTCACTCCAGATCTTAAATCACCAGCATAGGTAGGAAAAAGATTAACACCCTATTAATGACCAAAGTGGCAGTTGTTCTATATTTACATAGACATTCTTATGAGTTCTTAAAATCTGTAGATCAAAGTTGTGACAAATACAGATTATATAATTTAGATCAGAAACTTTAAGGGCTTCATGTTGAACCCCATTTCTTCTGGAACCCCATTTCTTCATTTAGCAGTTTCACAATACTCAGTCCTCACTTCACACTGTCAGTGGATTTTTAGAAACTGACTTTAGGCAAAATGACATAAAACAAAAGCAGGTCCTCATATAATATCATTTTTTATCAACATTATCACAAAAGAACATTGAACAAAATGACCTTATTCAGAATCTCCTGTATGTAATATCTGTAAGATCTGAGTAGGTACTTACATGGTAGGCAACTGTGTAACGTGAGGCACCTATCCGGAGAAACTAAGACAAATGCTTGTAGTCTTCACAGGCTCATGCAAATGAGACTTTTGGATTAACTTTTTCTGATTATAACATCATGTAAGTTTCCGGTGTGCATCATTAAGAATCAGTGTGTCTGTGTACTGCATTGAGTCCACCACTAAAAGTACATGCACAATTCTATTTTTTACCATACCATTGTGCCCTTGGTTCCCAGTCTATCCACCCCCCCAAACCATTCTCCCTTTTCTGATAACCACGAAAAATTTATTTTTGTTTTATTTATGGTTCACCTGTTTAATATGGCTTTAAAATCAATCTAAAGCATGTTATCCCTTCACCTCTCTCACACAAAATAGATATGCTATTATCAGAAAGCAAAACAATTTAGACCTGAGAAGCTTTGAAAGTTTGAACATGGTTGATGGCAGCAGACTGAAATTTGGATGAAGCAATAACACAGTCAACCTTCAATTATATGTGCAAATGAAGGACAAGAATTGCTGAGATGATTAAAAGCTATGAATAAAACAAAAAGCTCATTTTAGCAATTATTTTTAAAAATGTATTATCAAGGACATCTTATAACAGAAGCATGATTAAAATTTGTCCTTAGTTGAGTTATATTTCCTTTCTGTAAGTAGGAATAGGCTTGTTAAAATTTTTTACTTAAATTTTTGTTTCTTCCCCATAATATTGCACGTTTGTACTGTAGCACTAAAGGAGCTCTGGTTCCTTTGGTGTGCTTTCTTAGCCTCTGGAGCCACAGCTCAGGACAAACCTTCCTCATCACTTGCACAGACCCAAAAACCCTTGTGATCATGGTTGGGCCCAATATGGACATTTGTATTCACTTTTCAATCGATATTTTAAAAATTGTCCCTCTAGAAAAAGTCTATCTAACCTACCTACAAATGACTGGATGGAACTTGCCCATGAGTAAAAACTGCCTGAAGCCTTCAATACTAAAACTTAAACTAGGCAGAGTAAATTGTACTGCTTAAGAATTTTAACTTTACCTCTGTCATTAGGTATAATCAGAATAGCCTTTTCCGAGCCTTTCATGTTTTGCTAGGAACTGGTGAGTTAGTTTGATTAATTTTGCTTTATTGATACCCAAAAGTAAAGGGTACTTGAGTCTTTGGTTTTGCATATTTCTAATATTTTTTCCATAATCTCATTCTCAAATGAGCAGTAGTTGTTTATAGGAGCAGCCAATTTTTAAAAATAATCTACCACCTCCACCACCACCCCCACACACAAAGAAAACCCACAATATTAAAACACTTTAAAAAATGTACCAGTTGTAAAGATACCTGACCTTTAGATCAGCATGTTGGTATAGGAGATACCTGTCATACTGAAAAAAAAAAAAAAACTGTCTTAAACATTCCACAATAGGGTGATTTGGAATGATGAGTTAAAAAATTTAGATTCTACAAAAATAGAAAGTGTAGTCAATAATTAGATACGAATTTTTTTCTCAAATACAGTGTTTTAGGGAAATAAGATGTTTCAGGAGACAACATTATTCATATCTTATAAAATGACAAAATTGCTTTTCTATTTTCCTGCATTGCATCAATAGTAAAAAACATAAAATGGTAAAAATTTACCAACTTTCGATTCCTTGTCATCTCATCAGAGATTTTCTAGATTTATGATTTTGATGTGTATGTGCATGTTTATGACATAATTTATACCATTACTTATTTGAGAGGATTATAGTAGATGATAGCTGTAGATGAAAAAAAACAACCACTTGTCATTGGCTTTCCATGTCAGGTGGTCACTAGGAATCATGGTCTTTAGAAAATTTTTCAAATATTTCAGCCTCTTAAATAAGCATTTTCCTCCTATGACATTAATTTCTTCCTTGAAGATTTTACTTCAGCTATAATTTTAGGGTAAATTTCTATACACGTAATAATAAGTGTATTTAAATTTATAATGGCTGATTCTCTTTTGAAGGTAGATTTGTGATAAAGAAGCAATTCAAAACAGAAAGCCTCAATCTGGTTTCTGTGAAAGTACAAGAAAGCTACAAATCTGCCAACATTTTATTCACATTTACCTATATATTTCTGAGGCACAGCAACCCTTACTAGAGGGTAGAATTTTCTTTCTCTCTAGAATAAGGTACATGTAATAAAGATATGTTGATAATTATTTGGCTTCAAAATGATGCTTTCTTAATATACATCAATTCAGGAACAAAATATTTAGAGAATTATTTCAGATGTAACTTAGTTTAAAAAGATCAGCAATGGCAAATTCAATCTATTTATTCTTTTATTCTCCTAATCCACTGTTTCACACCTTTTTGCCCAAGTCACCGGTACCTCCTTCTCATCTTTCCAACCCTGGTTTCCTATTTTCCAGAGGATCAGGTGTAATCAGAAAGTAACTTCCAAGACCCCACTGCCATCACCACAATCACCTAATGGTATCTCCGGACATGCACTCTGCCTTCCTGTTTCTGTGAATGCAATGTTCCAGCACTCAGCCCTGCAATTTCCCATCCCTTCCCCCACCCCACTTACTCAAACATAGATATTGAACAACTTAATCCTTTCTCCTGCATCATCATTCCTACTTTCTCTATTGGATCATTCCCATTCCCATAAACTACTACCACTGTGTTGGATGCAACTGTCAGCTCTCTGCTGGATTCTTGCAGTAGCCACCTCATTTGTCTTCTTTCAGCCTATGTCCCCCTCAGTCTATACATCACAACAATCTGAATGATTCTGGGAAAATCCAAGAACACTTAGTCACTCCCTTACTCAAAATCCTCCAGAAGCTCTACATGTCACTGAATGGAAAAACATAAGTCCCCATGAAGGTTTTTCAAGGCCCTAGATGGCCTTCTTAGCCCTTTTCCTCCACCTCCCTCTTACTACTCTAACTTAACTCCCGCACCTCTCCCCGGCCTTCCGCACCAGCCACAATGACATTTTTCTTTGGACACCCAAGCACATTCCTACCACTTGCCCCAAATTTTCACATGGCTTGTTCCCTTACATTCTTTTGCTCTTTCCTCAAATATCACTTTCTCAGAACTTTTCTGTCCACTCTTTAACATTAGAACTCCTACCTCCCCTGCTCTATTTATTCTCCATTACACCTCTCTCCATGTGATGAAATACTATACAATTTTACATCTGAATTGTTTATAGTCTCCCCCTCCAGCACTGCTATCAATTCAGGGATTATTCAGTGTTTTGAGATTTTACACTACATTACCCTACTTGCAAGCGAGCAAGTGAGCCTGCAACAGTTGCCTACATGATGGCAGAAGACAGAAGACTACTAGATCAGAGATAAAGGACTTTATTACTTACAACACAAAACAACATCTACTCACAGTACTACTGGCAACATAAGCCTCATTCTCTCATTGGTTTTCCCTGTCTCCTAAGCCCCATGGGGGCAGTGGGGAGTGGACCCTAATGGATGTTACAGACAGTGAGTCTGTATTACAGCTAAGGAATTCTGAGGTAGGAAACCTTCCATTTTATGATAAATGCTCGCTATCATAGGGGTCATTCTCTTTATTATCCTGGTCAGGAGACCAAACTGCCCTTTGTCCTAGAAGTTAATACCTTCTAGATGTTGTCGGCTATATAAACATTCTTGAAAAGATAGCGCAGGATAAAAGTTGTCACAAGACATAAAAATGTCTCGGAAGAGTGTCGCTTAGCACCTACATGTTCAAGAGGCCTCTCTACTGGTTGGAACTCAAATGCTTCCCAGACCTATGAAAATGTAACCCAGGTATCAGAAGCCCAGTAATTGTTTCTGAAACTTGTTCTTCTTCCAGTTCTTTGCAAACCCCACTAATGTGTAATACTAAGAAGTGATAATGTATAGCACAATGTGTAGAATAAAGTAAATGTTAATAAAATTCTGCATCTATCTATCTATCTATATCTCTTCTCTTGGTGATAATGATAGAGGGGAAACATTTTCTCAGCATATGGCCTTTTTTTTAAAAAAAACTGGATAAGAAAGTCAAACCAAGATCCATAGAAATTAAATGGTTTTGTCAAATTAAGTGGTTTTGTTATAGAGAGTATGGTAGACCTGGGATTCACAATAAGGTCCCTCTATCTCCAAGACCCTTTTGCTTTGCATGTGCAAATTAATGTTCAAACAAACACTCAAAGTGACCTCATGCAGATTCCTGGAACTGTCTCTTGAAGATGTTTCTCTTCTGTGTACTCTATTTCTCAAATGGTGGTCATCTTCCTGAATTCTAATCTCTCCTCAGCTCAGCAAAGCCATTGTACTTCGTACATCAATCCTCAGAGGGCTTCCAGGCAGAAAACTGAGACCTTTGTGGAAATCATCTCATTTGTTTTCTTTCTCCCAGGGATCACAGTTCCAAACTGCCTGTTATTCAGCTTCTGAATGTGGCTGTTTTATCCATTTTGACTATTTTTGTAATTTCTTATCGTAGGAGAGCTAGTCTGTACCAGTTACTTCATCTTTGCCCAACTGTCTTTTTTGACATTAGCTTCTTCATATGTTTTGGGATTTTGATTTGAGTGGGAGATATTTTTGTTGTTGTACTTTCTTACCACATCTCTAGTTTGATGAATATTTCCATCTGCCTTATCCCCATGTAATACCCCAGTCAAGAATAAGGTCTTAAAATTATTTTAAAGGGTTCATGCTCCTTACATTGGGAATATGGCCAATCCAGTGAACTGAGCCAGCTGGTATCTCCGTTCAGTTGCTGTAATGTTTTTCTTTTGCCTTTTTGCTTTCCTGGATCTAATGCTTTCCATAAATTCAGGACACCGAGCAATATATCAGCTGCTGTTTTATTTAGCCCCTTCATGGGACTGGAGAAAACTGGGTGACCATCTAACTATTGCTATTTGCCCTTACTTACTGAGGTCCTGAGACTCGTTGCCAAAATAGAGTCCGGAAAACCAGGGTGGTTGGTCTACTCCAGTTCCTGGCTTTTAGTAATGATGCTGGCTTTGTTCTCCACTGAAGGCAGAGCATTATAACCTTTGTATTCTGCCTGAGCTGAATTTCCAGTTACCGCTAGCTGCTTCAAGACTTGGACCATTTAAGCCCAGCTCATTGATTTGCATTTGTTATGTTTCTTGTCCACAAAGATGTGTATCTTGTTTTTTGAGTCCAGCACTAACCTTTTTGTTTTACTCTTCCTGTATTTTATCTGTCATTGTGTTTAGAGCACACAGGGTAAGTTGGAGCAAGGAGTCACTGGGCCAACCTGACTGAAAATTCTACTTATGTTTTTTCAATTTAATTTTGTCTTGATGTAGGAAATAATGTCATTTAGCATCCTGCTTTATTTAGAAATCCTTCTAGCCCTGCCAGTCATTTTGAGGGACCTCAAAACACAGAAATTCAGGTGCAATATAGTCACTTTCCACAGAGTGCTTTCATTCTTTTTCTGTCATTGTTGTTCAGGGCCTCCTAAGTCAGTATGTAAGTTAGAATAGAACAGAAGAGAAACAGCAAACTCACTTTGCTCTATCCGACATCTCTGGTTGATGAAAATGATATGAGACAGGGCTTTACCCTCATCTCTGCTCAACTTCTAGCTATTCTCCTTATTCTTCCATTCTGAAGAAGAGAAGGAGAAAGCTAAAGGGAAATTTGGGCAATGGTTTCCAATTTTTTGAAAAACGAGAACCCTTTGTTTATGCAACCCTCCTTCTGTTTTTGGAGAATGTGGATTTTTCAGACCCTTTGTAGAAATTTGGAGCCTTCCCAGAGTTCCTAGCTCTCAAATTGGGCAAAAGAAGCAGGAAAAGACTTTCTACTTCCTTTTTTCCTTGCCTCAAAATACTCTATTTATATTCTTTTAGAAGTGAAGATATAAAAAAGGCAATTTCCAGTCATTTGCTCTTTCTCTGTGCTCAATAACAATCCAACTGATTGTCTTGTAGATCTGAGCTGGAATCTATAGTAAGCATTTAAATATTCCTACTCGATTAAAGAGTTTTTGAACATAGTAGCTTCCACATAAACTGAAGTATCTAAATACCTTGCAAACCGAGCTTCTTTCAGATAACCTAGCAAAGCAGCAAAACATTTTCTACAGTAAAGGAGTTCACACTATTTTAGTGATACTTAGAAAAATAACTCTATCATCCAGCTTTTGTTCTTCTCTGTTTGTTTGGAATTGTGTATGTGGCCATTCTTATTGAGATGCTTGTTTGTTCATTGTTTTTTCCTTTCATTTTATTGAGGTGTTTAAAGACTAGTATTGCATGTTTTTCAGTAAGAGACAGTCTGTTTTTAGCAAAAATAAAAGAAATATGTAAGTTAACTGTTTACATGGTGGAATGAAATATTTTCTGGGAGATAATTTAGTAAAAACCAGATGATCAAGAAATGATTACTTATTGTTTTGTTTGTATTTATTTGTTTTGTTAAACTGGAAAAATGCCTTGTTGGGGCAGCTTAAAATAACTCCATAGAGAGCTGGACTGTGATTCCTAACTTGCAGTGTGTGGAAAAGTTACAAAGTGAAATGGAGAGCTATCATTTGACAATTGAGAACATACTTTGCTTATTTAACTAGGACTAAATACTGCCAGAGCAAGTTTTGTGCTAAAATTAGCACTGCGGTTGATCCAATAGTAGCTCAAGTTGTAATCCTTTAGAAGTCATAGTCTGTTGGTTCAAATCAGGACACTGCAACATGAAAATATAAGTCACTTATGCCATGTTCTTATAGGCCATTACACCATGACTGTCTCCACAGAAGGACAGTAGAATTATGGGTAGACTTACTTCTATCTAAAGGTTGGAATTGGTTCTTTTCTATTTTTCCTTTCATTTTATATCTATGAGAAGACCTCTTGAAAATTATATTTAATTTTCTAATGCTCTGAGTCCTCTGATCCCTTATTAATAAAATACATGTATTTAGAAACATGTATTAGATGAGAAACATGTATTAGATGAGTACTTTGCATAGCATACTAGAATCTATCACTTTTAGAAAACTCATGGGAATATAGTAAAGTGCAAAGAGAATGGGTCTTGGAGATAGATAAATCCCAGGTCCACCAATACTCTCTATAACAAAGCCACTTAATTTGACAAAACCACTTAATTTCTATGGACCTCGGTATGACTTATCCAGTTTAAAAAAAAATGTCAATGCTGAGAAAACGTTTCCCCTCTATCATTACTACCAAGACATTTAGATAGATAGATAGATAGATAGATAGATGCAGAATTTTATTAACATTTACTTTATGTTACACATTGTGTTATACATGATCACTTTTTAGTCTTACACACATGAAGTACTAGTGTTTTTACAGTCCTTCCATGTATCTTTAGTCTTTGATTGCCTAAAGGTATGGCTAGAAAATGACAGAATCAAGATTAGAACTCCGTGCTCTTAACTGCTATGATTTCAGTCTCACAAAAATCAAAACCTCTTAGTGCTATCCTACCAATTTAATGTTGTCAGAAATGGAATGACAAACGATTCATTTCTCACCATATTTAATTATTGTAACCAAAGTTAATTTTGATGCCTATATCAGTTTGCTAGGGCTTTCATAATAAAATACCACAGACCAGATAACTTAACCAACAGAAAACGATTATCTCACAAGTCAACAGCCTCTACCTTCAGGATGCTTACAGTTTGGAGATTGGACTTGGGCAATGGGGGAGAAGAGGAAATTTACAAAGGTGAGATAATGAGAGTTCACAGAGCACCATAGTCAAGTTCCAAATTGAACACAATCAGATATGAAAAGGCAGAGGGGATACTGTTATGACTGGTCAGAAAATTTTAAGCTACTGTTGACTGACATTATGAAAGCAAATTCAATGGAGAAGAGGCAAGTTTTGAGATAGGCCTTGAAAGATAGGGCAGGGCTGGTTGGCTAGGCAGAAGTGAAGGTTTTTAGACAAAGGATTCAATAGCAGCCTGGGAATGAAGGCAGGAATGAAGAAATCATGTGGAAATAATGAAGGGACACCTGCTCTGGAACAGATAGACTTGGGGGGATTAGTAGATATACTTTAAGATTAGACCAAATGGAGTCAGATTATGAATATGGCTTCATGCTGGAGGTCAGCATTATTATTCTGTGAGTTGCTCATCAAAATTATCTTAATTCTTTAAACATGCTTCTAAGAACACATCTCAACAGAACGAAGTGCTTTGCATTTAGTAGTGTGTTTGTTATCTTTAAGGCTCCTCAGTCTAAAATAACGCACTCCATAGACTGCTGCCTCTTCCCGGTTTTGTCATACTGAACGGAGCTGGGAGATTGTGCAACTGTTGACCCTAGGCTTCCATAGATTCAGGTCTGGGTGGAGGCCTTGGAGCAAGCTTTAGGGGTTCTGAGTGCCTAACTGGAGTTGGAAAGGGGGCGCCACTACCCTGGAGTCTTACAGAACTTTATTCGATATCCAATCCTCCCGTGTAACTAAATGTTTCTGAACCTATTTTATTTTTTTAATCAGTAAAAGAGTTCTATAACAATGCACTACCTACTCTCCTCTTCTGTTACTCTTTTAGTCCTTAACATTTTTGAAGAACAGCTCTTTCTGAACATAAAATGCTCTCTGCTATCAAAGAGGTGAAATCTCTACTGTTTAGGATGCCTGTGGATCGTGAAGAAAACCTAGGACTTGCCTGCCCCTGCCCTTTGAAACCATGTATTTATTTCTTAAGATAGAATTGTAAGTCAAACAGAGTCAGTTTTTAGGATAGGACAGAGTTCAGTAGCTCAGTAGAGTTCTTGGAAATCATCTCAGAGTGGAGGGATCGGCTACCCTTATTTGTGCTGAATTTAAAAAAAGAAACAGTGACTTAAAGTCTTTATGTGGCCTAAAGCATATAAAAATTAAGGTTACATGTGACAAAGCATTTTAAGAGTTGAGAAACAGTTGGGCAAGGCCATAAACTATCATATTACTAAATTGCTGGCATTTCTAACGTTCAGGGCTCCAGCTACAAGTTCATCCTTAGACATTGCAACATGCTCTCAGTAATTTGGGCGTACCCAATTGTGCTTACCGCTAAGAAGCACACAGAGTTTGCTGGATAGTATTTTGACTATATTTGAATCTTAAAATAACCTCATAAGAACAGGATGAGCTTTGTGAAGGTTATATTCCAGTTGGTTAGAAACGCAAGGTACATTTTCCTATCGCCCCTTGCCTTTCATTTCTAAACATATTTGCCCCTACTCTGAAGTAAGGGAGACTAGCTAGAGCAGCTGCAGTGAGCAGCTGTAGAATCTTCTGTTATCTGTTCCCTTGCTTTGCAAGCTTTGTCCCTTCCTCTGCTCCCAGTTATTCTTTCTTTCAAAAAGGCCCATTGCCTTCTATCTTCTGTCCTGTGTCCACCTGGGCTCTGGTTCTGTCCTGCAGTGCTTTGGGGGGATTTTTTAAAAATCATTTTTCATGGTAAAACCATCACTAGTGAAAACACATTAGATGATCATAAGTGGAAAAATGTTTATCTTATGAAAAACAATTGGAAGGGAGTGCAGGGGTGGGTGTGGGGCGTGGGTGTGGGAGTGTTACCAGCCCCTTGGGGCTGCCCCTGCAAGCTCTGTTCCTTGTTTTTTTTTGTGGTGCTCTTTTCAGTGTGCTGCTGTATCAGTGCCATAGAGAGCTCTGGTTTTACATTTGCATACAGAGGCCAGACATTATGACTTGCGGAGGGGAAGCCCTCCACAGTATCGCTTTGAGAGAAATGATTTATTCATCCTCTGTACAGTAAACTGCTCTCTCCAGAGATCTTTCCCTGAAACCTCCCACAGAGTGTTTAGTTCCCGACTGGTTGTCCTGCATCTTTCCTCTCAGAGCACAATCAACTGTGACAACCAACAGCTATGCAGCACTTTTTTTTTTAATGAGTAGTTGCACATAAGCTTCTCTTGAAGGCAGACTGTGGGAGCTACTGCAGGATGGACAAATTCTTTTACATGATACGTTAAGGCGTTTATGTTCCATACTTTCAGGGATAAAGCAGCTTTTAATTTTGTTTGATTTTGAACACTTAGAAAATGGACTTGCATTCTTTCTCTTTTTGAAAAAACTACTGTATTATTTAAAAACATACAGTATTTTAGACTTCAGGTTATATTATCCAAATACCAACTCAAAGCAAAATATTATTTAATATTTGATTTATAATACATTACATACATATGAAACATAGAAAGCATATAAACACAATGTATGTTTTATATTACTATGTTGACAATAGAATAGTCTGCCTTGAAAAACAATATAAATCATCTTTTACCACTGCTCTCTAGACATAATTTGGGGTTAACAAAATTTAAATTGCACCTGTCAGAACTGCCAGTAATAGATTTAATTTTCACTGACTACTCTCTTCTCTCCATTTCTTTAGGCTAAGGGAACAATAGCACACAAAGAAACAAAGATGAGTGAAAGGAAAGGAAGAATTTATAAAATTGCTTTTGGGTGTGTCAGAAGATGGAGTATCGTATGATTTGACTGTAAGGACACAGGCCAAGTACACTGAAAGTGAGGTACACTGGTTCTGTGGGTGTGGTGAGTGTTTGGAGTGTATGTCAAACTGCCCCTTTATTATATACTAATGCTTTATGCGGAGAACACACACACACACAAAGTTGCCTTCTTAGGTATCGAACATATAATAAGCGTATTTTACTTAGAAATGTAAAAGTAATATGGTTGAAAATATTAATTAACTAGAACTGAGACTGAATATTTTATGAAGAATAAGCAAGAAACTAGAACAATTAGACCTCAGTTGACCTGGGTCAACTGTGAAAATATGGAATCACAGAAACTCTGAGCTGAATGGGTTTAATTAGGCCACTAACATCTAATCTTATCAGAGGCCTGGCTTCCCTTTGACCATCCCAATGAAGTGTTCATTCCGCCCTTGTTTTTTGATAATTTTGGTGTAAGGATATTCCTCACTTTGCAATGCAGCCAGCCTCAGTCTTATTTAGGGAAAATATACTTATCTGTAAACTATACATTCATTTGGTTCTAAATCTTCCCCTTTAAGCCACACAAAATAAATCCATCCCTCTTACTACCCTTCAAATATTTGAAGACAATCATCCTGTCTTATAGCTGTCCTCTAAGTGAGCCGTCACTAACCAAGACTTGTTCCCTGAATCAGTCAGAGCCAGGATCTTTATTCATCCGCACCACTCAGCAATTGAAAGAACCTTTTCTCTAAAGTAGATGGTAGAGATAGCACCCAAATGACAGGTCTGCGATGTAGTTGTGTTGATGAGTTACTGCTGAAGACACTGGAGCCAGAGAGGGAAGATCCGAAGTCTGGAGAGCCCAGGAAAGAGCCCTGAGTCTTAAGTAAATTGATGGCAGCAAATGCAGGGATGGTGATATTTTAAAAACAAAAACTATTAATTCATATCATTGATATTCAACTAAGCCTATAATTTTGGGATTAGGCCCTGGAGCCTTAGTGGCATGCCCTTGACAATCCCTCTACCATTTCATAGTTCCCTCTGTGATATTCAAAAGCACATACTACTTTCCTGCCTACAAAGGTGGGTCCCTCTCCCGACTGCAGCTTAGATGTCATTGCTCCAAGAACCCTTCCCGGACTCGCACTTCACCTGGAAGCTGGCTTCTATCTTCCATTATACTTTGTGCTCACCTCTACTACAGCACGGTCTGCACTTTGTGTCAATCACCTATTTAATTGCCTGTCTCTACAATACTGGAAGTTCTGTAAAGATAAGGTCTCAGTCTTGGTCCCCAGCACTTAGCTCAGTGCCTGGTGCATATCAGAACTCAGTGAATATTTGTGAAAAGTAAGAAAGGAAAGAGAAGAGGAAGAGAGAAAAGATGAAATGGGGAATTTGGACTAAATTATCTAAATAGCCTCTTATAACTAAAATTCTATAATTCCTTGTCCTTATTTTTAGAATTTCAGATTTCCTCTAGTAGGAGGATGAATTTCTAGTGTCTACATCAAAGTAGAGAAACTATAAATATGTATTCATACATATAGTACAGCTTTAGAACTGAGGTTAGAGTTCATTTAGTGGACTCAAACCCTATTGTATACGTGAGGAACTAGGGCACAGTGAAATTACCTTCTCTGCTCCATTCCAGCTGGTTAGTGGGAATACCAGCTTTCAAACACTCATCTCACTTGCCGTTAAACCAGGATAGCTGGTCTATAGCTTTCTCCCTTTTTGAAAGAGTTGCTAATAATCTTGATTACAAATGAAAATGACAGACCTCTCCTGTTTTATGTGATGTTATATCAACCCTCAACTTTTTGGCTGTAAATTAAGCTTTGAAAAACACCCATCCCTTCTCCTAGACAAACTAATGAAATTAGTGGTATTTTCCCCTAGAAATGTCAGAGGTGACTCCTGTGAGTTGTTTGCTAAATGGAATTGCAGTCATGCAGGGTGCATTCAGCCAGGTTGGGTGGCCAGGCCAGTTCTGGTATTAAGCCACAGAGTAGTGCTGCCATGAGACCCGCTCCTTGGCGAGTGGCTCTGAGGTGCAGCTGTAAGGTGACCCGGCACAGGCATGAGGCCAGGGCCTAGTGCTCAGCGCCAGAAACCTAAGCCAAACATTGGAACTAATTCCCAGGGCACTGAATTGGTCTCAATTAAAATTTTAGATGAAAAGATTTTTTGTTTGCGCCTAAGAATCACTTTAATTTATAAGCTCATAGGAAAACTGGATGTTTTGCCATTAGACTTAGAAAACTTTCTAGGAGCCAAACCCTTAAAAAATAAAATAGAAGAAGACTAGGTTCTAGGTTATTAAGAATCATGAAAACATTTCTTGAAAGCAACAGTTTTGTAAGACATGATGACTGGAGACCCTTTATTTTCCATCTCATTGAATATACTGTGAGTTGTAAAATTTTTTCAAATGTCAGGTGTTACTAGAGTGGAAATGGTAGAAGTGGTGGTCATGTTGGTGATGATGATTGAACCAAATTCTGGAGCCTTATGAATTTGAATTCACAACCAGCTCCCACTTCCTAGCAGCTAGGCCTTGGGTAGTGTACTTAAGCATGGAAACTGTGGTCTATATTGGAATTTTCAACCTCGCTGCAGTCAAATCACCTATAAGCATTGAAAAAGTTTCTCTGTATAAGCCCTAACTCAGACAAATTAAGTCAGACTCTGAGGAACCCCAGCATAGTTTCTGAATACATCCTAGATTCTAATGTTGAAGACCAATGGTGTAGTGATTAAAACTTTGGCTCTGGAGTCAAATCTCTTGAACTCGAACTACAGATATATCATTTCATGGTATTTAACCTTGGACAATTTACTTAAACTGTTCACACCTCAATCTTCTCACCTGTAAAATGGGTTAATGAGTTTAGTGTAGGGTTGTTAGAGTTAATCTAAGTAGTCATGCATGTAAATTATAGCACACTGCCCACAACATTAGGGAGTGGTCAACTATAGATAATATTTTATTATCTATAATTCTTTTAATTCATGTTGGGTTTAAAGCCCAGTTTGATCTTGTTCACAGTCCTACAAAGATAATAAAAAATTGGAAGTATCTAACTAATGAATAAAATCTTACAGAGATAAGTGTTTGTGTACAAACTTTTTATCAGATTTTGAAAGAAAGATAAAGTTCACTGACTTGAGCTCCAATAGGATTTTAGTATTTACTTTTCATAGAGCCTTTTTTTAAAAAAAATAACTGGCAATATGTAAACGCAGAAGCACTCAAGGGAGATATACATGTTGAAGGTAGAGAATGAGACTGGACACTTCTTTCTGGAAAGATAGTTTGTTGTCTCAACAGTCTGTCTTAGTAGATCTCCAACTTTTAGTATACATCAGAGAAGCATCTGGGTGCTTGTGAAAACACTGAGGTCATACAGCTAGCAGGGACTAGACCAAAATTTAGAACAAAAAGAACTCTTGACCACCTCATTGTCTTGACTCCACAAATGCTCAAGAGCCTCAGATCAACTTTTTTCTTTCTTTCTTGAGATCTGTATTTCAGAGCACCCTTACAGTGAAATTACTTCATACTCATTTATAAATACAGAACTTCTTCACTTATGCTAATAAATATTCCTGGTATTTTGCTTTATGATTTTAAGTTTATTTTTAAAAGCCCTTTGATTAGCATACTAACAAGCATGTTGACTTGTCTCTTTTTAGTTATGCAAGAGAGCTCTTTCTTTCTTGCACTTAATGTGGAGGTTGATTGGGAAAATTTTTATTTTATTGCCTATAACCTTACTCTAGTGCTACCTAAATCACTATTACATAATTTGTCATCTATAATTTATCATTTTCCTCTACTATTACATGAAATGCCCTTTAGAGGTTTCTACAGCAAGGTGAACCCAAGTCAAACTTGCAAAGTTCCAGAAAAAGAATTGCAAAGAGTCATTAAAGAATAATGAAAGCTGATTTATATAGCATGTAATATCAGGGTTGCCCAATTTAACAAACATAATTATTCCAAACAGTTTTCAGCAGGCATGTAGGTTTCAGCACCAAATTTTCCTCTTTTAAGGAATAACAGCAAAAATATTTTATTTTTATAAAGACTCTAACAGTAAAACTTTAGTTCATTTCTCTGTATTTCACAAAACTAAGAATGAAACAATAGATATTTTAAAACATAGGGAACCCAGATTCCTTTTACTGTTATATAGCTTTCACATTCTACCAATGTAATCAAGAGTCCTTGGCTTCTGGGACCAGCTGCCTTTTGCATGCTGAGTTTCCCCAGTCTCTCAGGTGTTATTACTTTTAAGAAGTATCTACATTGACTTCCTTTCCTGCAGGAAGTGGGGGTAACAGAGGTTGAGAATGAAAATACTGAGGGAAGAATCTCTCCCAGTAGAGTCATGAACTCAATCTAATTTTAGGTTTCAGGCAGACTATCTAGCTGTACCTTCAGTTCCCTGCAAACATATACCTCTCAGGTGCCCACTGTTGAAGGACTGCAAGTGGTTCTCCAAGAAAAATGATGTTTTCTATTACAATAGTTTCTAGTAAAATAAGTGATGTCTGAGCATGTGTGTGTATGTGCTTGTGCTGACCATATTTATGTGCACCCACAGTCAAGCATTCATGTCATTCACAATTAGGGGGATGACCCAAATGGGTTTCTTTCTATTTTTTTACAAATTCTATTTAATGATTTTTCTTCCCAACACCTCACAACCAAAAGGACTAATTGTACAGGGTTTAAGATCTCAGAAACCATGCTATTGAGATATGTGAAACAGAAATATGCCATTTTGGGTAGCAAATTTTATGTAGTAGAGAGATTTGATTTAGTTCTTTCAATATCAAACTAACAAAGGCCTTTTGAGAAAATATGGTTAAAAGGGCATGTTTTGTGGCCAGGAAAAGCACAGCCAAGTATTCCAATTAGGAATAAATTAGAAGAGTGCTACACTTTTCTAGAAGGGTCGGGAAGTCAAACTCTTGGCCTTGAGCTGCCTCTCACCTCCATCCCGATGACCCTGGGAACAAGCCACTCTGTTTCTGTGTGAACTCAACGGTTCTTGCCAAGTTTTGCCATTTGTCTGCAGAAAATAGCCAAAGATTTTTCACCAGAGGATGCTGGCCAACATCAGAGTCAGAAGGAGGTAGCTGAGGTGCCAGAGGGCTTTCTACCGTGTCTCAATGCCAGCTTTCTGTCTACCAAGGAGAATCCACTAAACTCACTAGTGACAAATCTGATATATTTAAAAGTCCCCAAATGAAGTTTTGTAAGCTGTTTTGCTACTAGAAGATTAAGCTTTTGTTTCCAGGTTATATTTTCTATTTTCCTTAAATTCAGCAGCACCTTTAATCCATGATACATATTGTTATATGAGAAAAATAATTCTGCTGTCTTCATAATCAATCTAAAGCTTTCAGTGTGACATTTAGTACTTTATGTCATGACTAACTGCCTTATACTAACATCTGATGAATATTTTTTGACTGTGCACTGACCTGTGTAGTTCGTTGGGAAACAGGCTATGAAGTGAGTTGTCCCAAACAGTTGAATTGGATCAAGATGTTATGTACTCTTGACCTCTTTAATGGAGCATTTTGCTCCTCTGACAGCATCTAAAACCTGTCTGTACTTCAAAGTCTAGTCCAGTTCCTGTCTCCTTCGCAAACCCCTTCTAACAATTTAAGTTCTCACTGAGGTCTTCCCTCTGGGAACAGTGCCGCTGTTATGGCATTTGGATTTGTCATCACTTGCCATCATTTATTCACCCATATTTTTCTGGTCAAGAGCCCCATGATCTGTCTCTTCAGCTTCCGCATAGTGCCTAGCGCAGTGGTGAGGGCATGTGGACACTCTGGTAGAAGCGAAATGCTTTTCAGCCTTTTTCATCACTTCCCCTATTATATTTAGAGCGAGGGTTTGCATTTTTTTTTCCCATTTACTATCTGTTCTTTAAGTGACCCAGAAGCAGCTGCCAGTTGGAGCATTCCTGAAATAGACTTATCACTTGTGTTTTTGGCATGGAGATCACTATTCTTTCTGTACG
>PVIJ01000563.1:250448-276546 GCA_004024925.1 Scalopus aquaticus
AAAAAAAAAAAAAAAAAAAAAAAAAAAAAAAAAAAAAAAAAAAAAAAAAAAAAAAAAAAAAAAAAAAAAAAAAAAAAAAAAAAAAAAAAAAAAAAAAAAAAAAAAAAAAAAAAAAAAAAAAAAAAAGGCAGTGGCATAGAGAGAGAAAAGAAATACATGAAAAGATGAGAGAAAAGAGATGGGGAGGAAAGGCAAAAACAAACCAGCCAGTAATCCTGCCCTCTGATGTAAATATGTTTCCTTTTTAAATGAAAAAACATAAAGACTCCTTGCAAGTGCACTTAGGGATGATTACTTGTACATCTTAATAATAGTCACCCTTTAGGGAACTGCACTCAGGAACAACTGCCTTTCCAGTCTGAATTAGAAATAAACTGGAAAGGCAGTTACTTTGGGAGAAAGTAAAAACAAAAACCTACTAATACTGGTGCATTGTATGTGGCAGCAAGAAATGACAGCACAGAATGAGGCAGACCTCTCTTCTGTGATCAGCTTGCTATGCCCTCAATGAGTCCATGAGATTTCACATTTTATACGTTGAGCTTCCCACTGGCAGCAACTGAAGCAGTTCATTATGCACATGTATCACGTGACCCACTTCATCAACCAAATGGAACTGGGAGAATAAGTCACCCTAACAAGATCCTTCAGTATACTCTTAAAAACTACTTACAGATGTACTCTTCCTCTGAAGGGATACAATGAGTTTCCTTGTACTGTGCCACATGATACAGGAAATGCATTATCCCCATCCAAATTCAGGCATACCAGGAGGAAGCACGTGAAGAGAAAGCAGCTCAAAAAGCACACACAGCTTTTGCAAAAGTCCTAAGAGGGACTCATACACCAATTTATGATCGCACCACATACAATCCCAGGCCTCTGAAGTTCAGTTCATTACAAATGCTAATATCCACAAAGGGAAAGGAAACCACATCAGCATTCAGCATCAACACAAACACTGCTAATGCCTTTTATTTATGGTTGTCACTGAGTCCCCTTAGCAGTATGCCAGATTTCCATTTGTGTTACTCGAGCGACTTATGTGTTTTCCTGACTAGCTCTGCTATGTTATGTACCCATAGGCAAATTATGCTTTCAAACTGTAGCTGGTGAGATAAGCAGCCACACTCATGATCTTGAATCAGGAATCATACTGCTCACATTCAGATCAGATAGAATGAAAGTGTTTGTAAATGAGTCCAGGGTTGGATTTACCTGCCATTGTTAAACTTCCCATATTAGTTGGTATGATCAATTAATCATTCATTTAATTAATCTTTCATTTAATTCGATTTGTCAATCAGTCAGCAATATTTATTGAATGCTGACTGATGGTCAGGCACTGTTCTGTGCATGAGATATATAACATGACAGAGTCCTACCTACAGAAATTACATTCTAGGGGAGGATACCAGGAGATAGTCGTTATGAAATGTCAGCCAGTGTTTCAGGCAGGATAGGCTAGTATCTCAGCGACATTAACCCGTAGTTTATTTCTCTTAGATTGCATTGCAGGTTAGCTTGGGGCTCTGCTCTGTACAGCTTCACTCTGGGACCCAGACTGCATAAAGCACCACTCTCTGCAGTATAGCCAGTCTCCACGGGAGGGGGAGAACTTGGCATAATGAATTGTACGGGGGCCCTTAAAGCTTACACCTGAAAGTGGCACATGACTCTTGTCACCTTTTATTGGACAAAGCAAGTCACTTGGCTGACTCCAACTTGAAAAGGTGAGGAAATACTTTCCTGCCTTGTGTTTGGGAAGGTCAGACACAGCTGGTAGGCTGAATTACCCTGGGTGATGACAATTTGCTGTGAAGTGGAAAAAGAACACTAACAGTGTTGGTGTCTGGGAAGGCAGTTTCCACTTTACACAGATGGTCAGGGAAGGTCTCTATGTAGGAGACATTTGAGGAGAGATCCTGAGAGTGAGAGAAAGGGCCATTTGGATGAGTGGGGACAACTTCCTGCAGAAATGATAGCAAGGACAAAGTGTGTCAGTCACATTTGAGGAGTAGCAAGGAAGTCAGGGTGGCTAGAATGGAGTGAGCAAGGGGAAGCTGTAGAAAATTAGGCCAGAGGTATAACACAGTTGTGGGACTCAGGGTGGAGCTATGGTTATTGTGGGTTTATATTAAAGATGTGATCTGAGTTAGGTATTAAAAGGATCCTTAAAGCTTCTGTGTAGAAATCATATAGGGGTGGGGAGGGCAAGGATGGAACCAAGGAATAGTTAATGAGACTATATAATCCAATCAAGGTAGAGAGGCTGTAGTGGTCAGATTCTGGATATAGTTCGAAGTTAAAACCAACAGAATTTGCCTCTGCATTGCTTTTAGAGGAAAAGAGAATCCAAGGATGACTTCAAAGATTTGTTTCTTCTAGTAATGCCTGGATATAAATATAAGGACTACCTCATGTGATTTTTGATTTTTGATGTGATCTTTAAATTTGGCACTATAACTTGACATATAAACTTCTCGTGAGTAAATGAGGAGTTGGACAGCAAAGTGGAGATGTGGATGCTGGCGGTCAGCTTGAGTCATGCAGTAGCTAAGAGACCTCTGTCCCCAGCTTGGCCTCATATCTGGTCTCAGAGTTTATGATCCAAGTTAATTTATAAAAGGAGGGAAATGAAATTCATAATCCAAGCAAAAGAAGTTCATGACTGAGTTGTACCAATCACATTCCACCCCTCCACTCTTCTGTGAGCCTCAGATTTCACTAGCAAGAAACCCAGCTATTATAACATGGTGTCAATCCTCAAGGGACAGTAGGGTACTAATAGGCCACGTCTAGTTCTCCTGGAAATAGGTCAAATGGAAATCTTAATAGTGTGGGGTTCCTCTGTAGAATATATCCCCTCTTTAAGCTCACACTGACTTCCTGTAATGTGGTTCCCCCCATCACCACCACCTAGTAAAAAGGGCAACTAAAAATCCCTGCTATACCTGAGACTATGTCTTCTCCAGCATAGTAGAGCATACACTGAATGCAAAGTTTGCCAACTCTCTTAAGAGACTGAATACATAAATTTCTATGCTGTTTTTAAAACGGTATTTGGAGAATATATGCACTCAAAAGCATTCATTCATTCATTCATTCGTTCATTCAACAAGTCTTCTCTAACTCCAACTATTTTCCAGGAACTCTTCTAAGCACTGGTGACCAGCCACTAATAGAATATATAACTAATACATATTGTTGAAAACTGGGAAAACATAGAAAAGTATTAAGAAAAGATTAAATTTCCATTAACTCACCACTATAACAAAACTGTTACTGAAATTTTTGTGTCCAGTGTTCTTCCATGCTTTTCGGGGGAAAAATATGTAATTTCAGATCTATACTATGCATTGTTCCTTAAATTTTTTCTTATAAAAATAAATCATAGTAGATACTTAGTATGTGTTGGATGAATGAATTAATAGGAACAATAAATTACAGAGAAGCAATAATGTTAAAATGAAAATCATTAATAACACTGGTCAACAAATTTTTACAAAAGTCATGTTACTGAAATAAAATTAGTCATTTCCTATCAATTTGTATGTGCTCAACATGAATACGACAGTCAAATTCTAATTTTGGCTCTAGTTTTTTTTGTAATCTGCAATAAATGGATGTTTACATCACAAAATGCATACCAATAGTAATGGGCCTATGGTTAATACCTGTAAAAAATCAAGTCATAGACTACTTCTTAGATTTCTTCACTTGTCTTTTGTACAGCTGTTTAGGAGCATCTCTGGGGAGTGTCCAGCAGTAGTCAGCCAGCATTGTAGTGGACCATTTTCCCTGGTATCTTTGTTCCATTGATGTGATATCTTGATGAAAATGTTCGCCATGTTCATCACTAACCATACCACAGTTTTCAGGGAAGAAATCCAGATGGGAATGAAGGAAGTGGATCTTTAGAGACATAGTGCAGCCAAGTTTCTGAGACTGCATCAGCCTGTCTTCTATTAGTTCCTTGTAGTTTTCTGCCCTAACATTCCCAAGAAAGCTTGTAGACAGGAGGCGAAAAGCATACTTGTTTTGCATCACCCTGCAGCAAGTTGTTGAACCGCTCATCTTGGAAGAGCTCTCGAATCTGAGGACCCACAAAAACTCCCTCTTTAATCTTGCTTTGCTGAGTCGAGGAAATTTTTCATGCAGGTATCAGAAAGCTGGTGAGGTCTGGTCCATGGCTTTCACGAAATTCTTCATCAAACCTAGTTTGTCTGCCTAGTTCTTGGATAAGTCCAAATCATGAACCAGGTCATTTAGTTCTTCCTGTGTTAGTCTGTGTGGGGTTGATGATGCACCACAGTGAAAATCTGGATCACTGCAGGCTGATGGAACAGGAGAAGAACAGGTCGGCTCACCCTTGTCCTCATCAGATGAATCAAGAGAATAGTCTGCTGGAGGTTCTGGAATAGGAAGTCCCTCACCATGTGGCTGGTTCCAGTGCAGACGGAATGTTTGGGTAGACTATTCTTGACTTCTTTCGCTTCATTATTCCGCCAGAAAGAGGAGGAACCAAGCAGAAGTAACAGTCTTTTATGTGGTTGCTTGGCTCTCTCCACACCATGGGGACTGCAAACGGCATTGATGGTCTTTTGCCATTGAACCACTGTGAAAGTCGTGTTGTACATGTAGCACAGCATATATGCGGGGCCCAAGGCTTGTCTTGGTCACCAACCTTGCATCCGAAGTAAAGATGATAAGCCTTCTTCACTTGAGAAGTGATACTTTTCTTCTGGTTGGCAAATGTCACTTCCCCACAGATAGAGCAGAAATTGTCCATGCTATTAACGTACTTTCGAGGCATGACTGTTCTGTATTGTGGCTAAATGGATAAAATAACAACGGTTCTATGGAATAGTAGCTTCAACTGTCTCGCACAAAGTCTGAAATATTTTCAATGCTCAACCTTTCTGACAGGGCTTTATATAGTGCACTGTTGACGTCAGTTTACTTCAGCAGCCTCCTGGCAGTAGTATTACATTGCGTCAGAAAATGATGCAATCAACTCTGGATGATGTGTGCATGATGGTATTATGCAATGCGATGCAGTATTACATCATTCTAGGCTGATTTAGGATGTTGTTGCAGTCCCACTGGATAAATTTACATAGTGAAACATATAAAATGAATTATATGAAATATCTTCAAAACAAGAGCTAATAAAAAATTTTCAGGGTTATATTCATGTTCAGCACACCAAGATATTACAGATTAGGGCATTTTTAAGTCAGTAATGATCTCAATGTTGACCAGTGTAATATCACTACCAGGAGATAATATCACTATTAATAATTTGGGTTCAATACAGCCCACTTTTTTATAACCGTGCTCTACAACAAATGATTTACTTTTTAATGACAGCTTTTTTTTCCCCCTTTTAATTACAAAGGCAATGTGTCATTGTGGATATTTTGGAATTCTGAAAACTACAAAAGGAAAGATTAAAAGTTCTGCTTTCCAGAGACTAATGCTATTAACATTTGCATACTTTTTCCATTTTTTTTTGAACAGTACAATAAGTTAAGAAACTGGGGGGTTACTTTGTCTTTCTAAACCTCAGATTCCTCATCTGTAAAGTGTAACTAAGTAGTGACAACCACTTTGTAAGATTGGTGTGTAGTTTAAACAAGATAAAGAATGCAAACTGCTTAGTCCAGTATCTGACATAATAAGTGCTCAATATGGGAACTCTTAGCATTTTGCAAGATATTTCTACATAATTGGTCATACTTTGTACATTAATTTTTCCCCTTTAAAAAAAGATAACATTGTATCATTAAACTGTAAATTTTGAGACTACTCAAATTTTCAGTTAAGCTGCAAGAAAAGTACAATGACCTTTAATTCCCCTAAACCTTACCAATCTGATTCCTATATCATATCCTGAATAGTGTAGTGCTCACTTCCTCAAACAGAGATAGTCCCCTATTTAACTCCAGCCCAAACAACAAAACTGGGAAATTAACATTAATACAGTGGCCTCTGATCCTCAGACTCCAGTCTAGTTCACCATGTCCCAATAATATGCTTTACGGCAAAAAGATTCCAGTTCTGATGCACACGTTGCAGTTATTCCTCCTGTCTCCTTTTCTCCATTTTGGAATAGTTTCTCCATCTTTCCTTGACTTTGATATCCTTGACATTTTTAAAGAGTATAGGCCAGCCTTTTTTTTTTTTTTGCAGTGTACCTCAATTTGTTTATCTGATGTTTTCTCATGATTCAGTTGTATGTCTGTCAGAAATGTCACAGAAATGATGCTATGTTCTTCTTATTCTATTGTACTAGGCACCATGCCTGCTTTGGCTATAACAACTTGTGCTGGATCACCTTGCTACACAGATTCCCCCCTTCACTGGGCTCTGAAATCCTACACCAAGCCTCAGGACTTGAACCTGTCTGGACTCTCACACACCACGTGGAGAACATCCTCTCACCCCATGTGGACTCTGAAACCCCATGCCAACTGCTCCCCCCTATCCTCAATCCAGCTGGGATCCAACACTCTGCATGGAGCCATACTCTCACTTTGGGTCTGTCCTTGAGGAGGGGTGCCCCTCTCTACTGCTTGGACCCGACACCCTGTACCAGGCCTTCCTTTCATGTGGATGTCCTCCTCACCTCCCTTTTCTTGTGTTCTAAGATTTAAAGATTTGTATTATCTATGTGTATAATATCAAATTTTCCTCAAGCTAAACAAATCTGTGTCTATATTATTGATGGTCAGCCGTAATAATGTATTTTCGTTTCAACATTTTTTTTCTTGTTTCAATGGCATTTGAAAAAAAATGCATATAATAAAGTCTGAAGGTTGTCTGGTTATCTGGCTCATCTTATAACCACACACTTGTAGTGTCGGGGCTTTGTGTCTAAAATTGGGTTGATAACACATAATTGTTAAGATGGCAATATGTAGCTTTTAATGTATTGGGAGTCATTTGCTTGGCATTCCTGGCATCAAAATAATAAAAACCACCCTACTTTCAGTTTGATAAAAGTCAGTGAAATATCTTACCAGACATAAAGCTAAAACTGCTCTTTTCAGTGATAAGATGTAATTAAGTTTAATCTATTTAATACATTAATTTTGATTTTTCATTTTCCTAAAAAGTAGCCATTCTATTTTAATTGTCATAGGCTACTGAGAAAATAATTGTGCTAACCTAACACATAAATGCATCATTTATGCAGTCAGGGCCAACTGAATCATGGCATCAGTATAAATGAAGTCCTGTGGTAGGTCAAAGAGGGAAATAGTGAGAAAGTCAGATCATCACAGGTTCACGGTGCATAGGTTGAACTCTAAAGGAACTAGGCAAAGCAGTCCCTGGATTCAGGTTATAAGCAGCTATGTTGATTGCTTGTGTGTGTGTATCACATACCAACTTGCAAATATTCTCCATGAGAAACTTTTTCTTACTAATATTATATCACTTTAAAATCAATTGGGCCAACTAAAATAATCAACTGATGGTTTCAAATGAGTAACCGGATGGGAGGAAAAATTATGACAATGAGGATTGTGCATCAAATGACTTGTCCATCATGCTCAAAATCAAGTATTTAAGTCAACAGTGGAAACTTAAAAGGGTTAAAAGCATCTTCGGTTTTATAGTTACATGTAGAAATTGTAATTAAATTCAATTTTGGCTAGTTTTAGCAAAATGTTACCATTTTCACACTAAATGAATGTTCTTTATTTGAATTTATCTAGTGATTTAATTTTTATTTAATACGTAAATTTGATTTATTCTTATAGTTCTCAAGCACTGTGCTAAAAACATATAACCTAAAATTTACCATCTGAACTATTTTTAAGGTATAAGGCACTGTTGAGTATTCAGATCTCTAGAAATTTTTCATTTCCTGTACTTAAAATTTTTAATGAGCTACAAACATAAAGTATTTATATTGAATTATAGATCTATACATATTTAGGGAGTAATATAATGAAAATTATGTATCAGCATGGGAGGAGTTTCAGAAGAACTTTTTCCTTTTGAAAAAAAGAAATGTTTGAGAATCACTCACCAATGCCATTCTCAATTTAAATGTTTGCTTAACCAAACCTCCCCCGTTTTCCTCCTCTGCTAGGCAGATCAGCTTCGGCTGTGCTGGAGATGACAATGATACCTCCTTTTTTTAAAAGCAGAGCTGGAGGAGAGCATAGCAGTTTCCCACCTTGAATTCAAATTTCCTTTTTAATAAAAAGCTATAATATGAACACAATACTGCCTTTCAAATTACTTTTCAAAATACTTTCAAATCCATTATCCTATTTTTGAGGCCCCATTGTGAATCTCTAAAGTTAGTTTCCTTTATAGTCAAACATCATTGCCAAGTTTGATGTGTAACACCTTTAATCATTCCAACCACTGCAGGTGGGAGTCTTGCTCCTTAGTAAGATGTTAGAGGAGAGAAGCTGGTCTCCAGATACCATGCTTATTCTGAGTCTGCTAGGGCCTCTGTGAGGCCTTACTGAAAAAACAAACTGTAGATTATCTCCTCTAAAAATCTAGAGGGAAGTTTAATGCTTAAAAGCACTTTCGTTGACCTCTGTTAAGGCTTACTTTTAAAATGAAATTTTTTGTTGTTGTTGGAATTTGCTATTTGACTTTTTGGAAAGAAGTAATATTAAAAATCCTCATAAGTAATTGTTAATAACGAGATAGAAAGCGAGAGGGAAAGAGCAAACAGGCAAGAACACTTATTAAGTACTACAGGCCAGACACTGCTCTAGAAACCTTGTATCATCTTACCTTATGCTGACAAACTCCCTGGGTGTTGGTTCTGTTGTCCCCATTTTATAGCTGAGACTTAGAGGAAAGTGACTTACCTGAAGTCAGGCAACTTTTAGGTGAACTGGGACTCAAGCTCAGGTTGATCTCATTACACAGCTTCACTGCACGTGTGAGCAACATGCTCAGACCCATCACAGATGCAGCCTGGTCCGTGTTTTCTGCCATAGGTTTGTTTGGGGAAACTGGATACTGCCAATATTCATGGAGAGTGTTTCTGCAACTATCCCAGGCCTGGTACATTCAATATCAGTTCAGGCAGCTTGAAAGGGAAACTTGGAGCACTTGGCAGCAATCCCACAGGTTAGGGGAAACAAGCCAGTAGGGTGACAGCAACTTGGCCCCTCTGTGAATCCCTGTATGTTCTTCTCTTAGCTGTTCTCTGACGTTCTCTGACGCTCTCTGACGCTCTCCACTGCACTCCACCATAGAGTCCTCGATGCCCTGTCCTCTGCTGCCACCCTAATATGCTCCATCTCTCTGCTCAGGTGTGCCCACTCACACACGCCCACACCACACTCCGGGTGCCGCCACCAGGCACGCATGTGAGCCCACAGGTGTCCATCATTGATGCTAATGGCCGGAGGGCAGTGGGGAGGGAGGGAACTAATAACTTCCGTTTACCGTACGCCATTCCAGCGATTACCATTTCCTGCTTTCTTGCTCAGGTATTGGTAATATTTAGCCAATAAGTTCATCTTCAGACGTTCCCCACATCCTCCCGAGCAGAGTGCAGAAATCCATGTGCTCTCTCCCAGCTCATCCCAGCACCAGCCAGGTTTCTGCCTTCCTAGAGGTGGAGGTTGCATTATAAAAACCCCATCCTTATACCTTCCTACTTCCTGCAACATTGCCTGGTCCTTTTGGAGGCTGCTCTTTAGAGAGGGCTGGTCTATATGCCCTGTGGGCTACATCGTCATTATTGGTTTAACATGCACACTCTGTGGTGCTTTTTCATACTGTTCCCATTTCTTAAATTGTGTCTTCTAATCTTGGATTTCATTCGTGTGATTTATAAGGACTTTGACTATAATAATCTGAAAGGTGTGTGTGTGTGATGGAGGAGGGAGTGGTCTTCTATTTGGACAAATCTCCAGTTGTCTATTTCTTTGAAGATATGTCCTTGAAACTACATTAATGTGAGCTTAGTCCTGGGTCATTGCAAGGGTCAGGGAAAAGGGACCAGCTGGCCTGCTGTATTCTACCTTGGGTTTGATTTTTTTTATATTATGTTCTGTCTCTCCAACTATATTTTAAATAATCAGAGGAGGAAAGCACAAATCACTCATCTTCGTGTCAAGCAAGTACCTTGCATGTAGCAGGCATTTATTAAGTAGCTGGAGACTGGTTGCTGATGTCTGAACTCTCACCCTGGTGTCAGGGACTTTTGCTTCATGGGGTCCCGAGACCTACTGAGGATTTTGAATTTTAAAAACCTGAACCTGGAAAGCCCACCCACTTTGGAATGTCCCCTAAGCTCATTCCCTGTAGTTTAGGGCCTGAACTTTGTGATACTCTTTTGCCTTGGAGGTTAATGCGTGAAACCTGTTCCACTGCTGACTCTAGAGTTCTTAGCTCTTCAGGCAGGCATTTTTTTTTCATAATAGTGTCAAAGGCAAAGTGATGTATGATGGGACAGCCAGGGTATCGTCTGGGCGGATGGTGCTGGACAAGGGGGGAGGCGCCATGGTGCTGGGTGACTTGTTGGAGGAAAGGGACGCAGACAGCAGGAGAGGTGCTGCTGGCCGCTGCCCCAGCTTGACTGGCTGCGCGAGTTCTCCCCAGGTGGGTTATTTCTGCCACAAACTAATTTAACATTGTCCGTGTTCTAGGAATCTGTTGTGAAGAGCATCTTGTTTTGAAAATCAATTTGAAGCTGGAGTGGAAGAAGTTTTCTTTTAGTCACAAAGTGAGGACAGTAAAAATACATGACACCCAACTTTCTCATGATTTTTGGCTCTATAAAATAAAAAGTAAACTTTTCTTTTTGACTTAGGAGGATTTTATAAAATCTCTACATTTTGTGTACATTTCAGACTGGATAATCTACTACCCCAGAACCCATTGGAGAGGGATTTAAAGCTCAGGGAAACAGCAGCTCTCTGCAAGTTTTTAAGTAACAGAACTTTGGAGATACCAACAGACTGGAAGATAGAATCAATTAATCCCTAAACTCAAGGAACCCTTGGCCCATATCCCAGCTAACGCAGGATGCTGGAAATTGGTCAGGTCCCAGCCTTACCTAAATGCATTTCTCTCCCCTCAGAAGAGTGCAGCCTTTGACCACTTCCAGCACCAAAGCGGGGAAGATGTGGTGAATGCATGAATAAGCACCTTTTTGTGGAGGGCATTGCCTGGAAGGTGGCCAAGGCCAGACAGGTACCTGTGGTCCAGCTGCTGCTCAGTGACGAGGCTGGCATCCAAGCGATTGCCAATCCTTTCAAAAGCAGTCCTTTTGATAACACTGATTACATTTCCCTCAGTAGAGCCTTGGGCTGATTGAGCAACAGCCAACTTCTCCCAGTAACAAAGAGGTGGAGAAAGTAATCCAAACACAGGTTTTATTATAAAAACCAGGGAGTGAGAGAAGTATGTTTATTCTGTAAGATAACACACCTGCTCAGTGCCCGGGAGGCTCATTTCCATCAGTTGCCATGGCAAACTCGTTATACTTCAAGGCCATGTGGCTTTGTTTCCTTTTGAAATCTGGTCCTTGTCTTACCTTTCCTAACAACTCCAACACAATGACATGGAAGCCTGCAACAGTGTAATTGATTTCTCCTTCCCTCGCTCAACCGTTCATGTTTGTTGGGCACAGGACTGAGCCTCCTTCTCCTTTGAACTCCCAGCTAACCATGAAGGCCTGGCATACTTCAGAAAGTCGTCCTCATTAACATTCCAGGTCTCCCTTTCTCTGTCAGCAATAAACAAGCCCCGCATCAATGGCCTTTTTCCTTCCAGTTTTACAAATGAGTGGCTCAGTTCCATGTTTTGCTGCCGATCCAGGTGCCCAGGTGTACAATGCAGTGCTAAGAAGCACCCGGGAGAGACTAAAAATAGAACAGCAGTTTTGGACGCATACCAGAGCAGCTACTTCATCTCAACTTGCTTTGCACACTAAGCCTAATGGGATCCATGAGGCATGAGTTCCCTCTCGCTCTCTCCCTTTCTCTCCCCAGCTGCTGTCTACCATCAGCGCCTTCCTGGTGAAGGGAGCAAAGGGAGGTCAGGCAAGGGACAAGAAATGTGTGCCCTCATGGTTTTAGTTTACAAGTCCTGGGAGATCTGGGTCTGTAATTACTCTCTTCACGTGCATGTTTTTGGAAAAGAGCAGGCAGACCCTGAACATGGTCACTGCCTCGGTGCACTTTGGGCCAAGACTTCCATTGTTGAGCAAAGGCTCAAAATCACTTTCTAAACACCCAGGTAAGTGGGACCCTATGCTCCTTGAGAGGTCAAATAGAGAGCTGAACTGCGCTGAGCTATGTTCTTCTTACAGTTCACACCTTCTTAGCTTGAGGTTAAGCATTTGGGAATGAATATGCAACCAGGTAGAGGGGCAGCCCCACTGAGGGGAACTGGCAGCACGTGACTCCCTGCCTAGGGGCTGAGAAAACCTTCCACCTTCCACCTCCCATCAAGTATCCTGTGGATTCTACCTGAAAGCTTTTCCCAATATAAAGTGCAACAAATCAGTGCAAAGTTAGGAATGTGCTATCCTGCTTGGGCACAAGGTGTCCCAGAATGCCAGTGGTAATAATTGAATTTTTGTCTCATAGGTGGGTTTCCTGGTAAAAGGTATTTTTCTCTGACCTAATGCGGAGTTGGCATGACCCATACAGTTCTCCTTTATGCAGATAATCCAAACTGCCCTTTATTATGCCAAGAAGAGTCACTCTTGTAGATTCAGACATGTGGGGGAAAGGTGAATAGCACAGTATTTAAAATTAAAAACCTGTTCCATCATTGTTGTTTTGGAGACTGGCCCAATAAAACTAAAAGAAATTGATCTGACTAGTAGCAGGTATTGTCTGTAAACTTCAGGAAGGTGGCAAGATCATTTAAATTGTGTCTTGGTTTCCTGTAATACAGTATAGAATAAATATGCCAAACCACTTCAAGGAAAATCGCACTCTATATAATCACAGCAATAATTAATTCCCCGAAGAACTTCCCACAGAACAAGTTGCAACACGATCATTTGATTCTCCAGCCACCTGAGGACAGAGGTACATCTTCCCTCAGGCCTCCTATGTTCATGAGGCTGAGTTTCCTTCTGGGAGATCCTGGGTCATTTGTCAAGCACGTCTACCAACAAAACTTCAAAAGCTTTGTAGGTTTACCGAATTAATGTCTACAGACTGGAAGTCAGGATAGCTGGGGTCTAGCACTAAAGTGTTTCCTCCGGGTCCTGCTTTTCTCATGCCTAAAAAAAACTGCTGATCCTTTCCAGAACTGATAATTCCATGGCAGAAATAAATGATCTGAGAATTAAATTGATTTTAGTACTTTCTTTCTTTCTGGGTTTGATTGTTGTGTTGATTATTGGGTGCCTGAGCTCATACAGAGTTGTTTATCTGGAAAGATAATTCTTTGGGATAAGAGGCATTTCTTCTTTCTGATATTTTCTCACAAACCTTCCTTCTCTTTCATTTACCGCTTGGCGGTGGGTCTCACTGATGCTTCTTGGTTCATTAAGAAGAAATAGAAAGGTCCTGTGTTTTGAGAGACCCTTTTTGGATCATTTCCCAATGATCGTAGGACTTTGTAATCCACTTGGCAAAGGTGCTGGTGACAACAGGGTGTTGGGCAAAGCGGCTGAGGTGATTATTGATGTGGCTGAGGTTAAGAAAATGCTTCTGGCAAAACTTCGTGAAACAAGGTCAGGGATGTTCCAAATGGAGTTTTTACTGCCCTTGCTGAGACGACTCTGAGCAAAACTTAGTCCTTAAATAGATCACTTCGTAGGGAAAAAAGAGAAAAAGGTATCAACAGCAAAAGTTTTCCTGAGTACTGAGCTGAGAAATGGCTCGAATACTCTAATTGTGGTCATGCCTAAGGTGTCTTTAGACAAAATAGAAGTTAAACTAAATAGGCAGACAACAGTCACAGGCTAAAAATTACATGTAAAATTTTGTTATTCCCCAAGTATTAGACAATAACCTAAACTTGCATTCTGCATTCCTTACTCCCACCCCTAAGTCAGTTTAGGTCTGAATAAAGTCTTGAGGTGAAGAGGTTGTTTTTACTGAGTCAGCCCTATGCTACCTTCTACCCCCAAAATAGCTGCTGCTGAATGCATGAGAACCAGGATTATATCTAAATAAACCTAGTGCTAATCTCAGTGTCAGTGCAAAGTTCATGGTCATCAGATTTCATAGAAACTTCTGGGGTCAAACTTTCATCTCTTGGCCAGGTGTGTGTGTGTGTGTGTGTGTGTGTGTGTGTGTGTGTGTGTGTGTGTGTGTGATGTGTGATCTGCTACCACTGCTACCTGCTGTAACACTTTTCCATTTGTGTAACACCAGGGACCTTCCTTCCTCATTCACCTGGGGTAGGAATAGTGTTCAGAAAAGGTCTCTGAAGAGAGGAAAGGAATAATGTATCACATTATTAAATCTTTGCAAACCAGAAATATTTTAAAGAAATATTTGCTGGTGTTCTTTTATTTATAATTGTGTATAGAATCCTTAAGGATGGTGACACCTCAAAAAGTGATAATAAAAAGAAGACAAAGTTTGTGTTTAGGGTGAATCAAACAAGAAAGTCAGTTCTACTAGGCTCAAATACTACTTGAACTGAAGGTACTTGTCACAGACTTTGACAAATGAGTGCTTGGGTATACCAGCTTTTCTTTTACCATTTTTTAAAAACAAAGACATTCACCTTACCCAGTAGACATTTAGGTCATAATGTAAATGGAAGTAGTATTTTTTTTAATTCACTAGCAAAATTTCTTATAATAGTTAAGTACTTGTATTCCCTACAGTGACTTGTAAGTGTTAAACTATCAGATTGTACAATTGAAACTTGTTGAAGAGGTAGGGTAGACAGATAAGGGGAAGCAGTAGCTCTCACCCCCCAAAATCTTCCTATTGGCTTACTAACTTTGGCCATAATTAAAGCCATTTTGCTCTATAGTGTATGTGAATTATAGATATATACATTTCATACATGGATATGTTAGTACATTCTTTTTTGATATCAGTATATTCTTTTTATGATGTAATCATATATATAATGATTAGTATGAGGGTACTGATGAAGGTATTTAAAAAAGAAGAAAATGTCTCTGTTAAGAAAATGTAATTTTATCCCCTGAGAGACACAATTATGAAAATTCAGCCATTCCGCAAAAGGGTATTTAAAATTTAAGTCCTAGATCTTAAATCTAGGATCATTAGAGATACTTTTGTCCATTCATTTTATAAACCAGAGTTTCAGAAAAGTGGAAGAACTTGGTTAAGGTAGCAGAGCTAGCAGTGGAAGAACAAGACTAGAACACGGGCTCCCTAACTGCAATTCTAACCTGAATAACACAGCTCCTATCACTATATACAACATACAAATATTTTTACATATATAGGCAGACTCTATTAACAGTCATGGTTGGGTGTTGCACCAAGTTGTTTTGTTAAAAGTTCTACTGCAAGAATAAAGCTTTCAAGATTATGTTACAAAGGACTATTTAGTTCTTTGGCTTTAATTCTTTAATTTAACAGAGCGGTCAGTTACATTTACGTAATATTATATCTACGCAGCTTCATTGATATCCCTGGAAGCAACTGTCCATTATAAATTAATATATACCTATCTACTTTGAGATAAGTGAAACACAATCTTACAAAAAAAGTAAACATTTTATTATTTGTATGTGCATCCTTTTGGTACGAATACATGAAAGCATCTGGCTAACTCACAAAAGTCACCTTAAGCGAGGGCAGCGTGTGTGGTGGTTTATACTTATTGCAACATCACGTTATATTATCTACTTGCTAAGCACTAAGAGGTCCAGACAGACATGTTGAGCCTGCAGCGGGTTTCAGAAGCAGAGAAAGCAGAGCAAGCCCGGCCTCCTCCATTTCTAAGACAAGGTCTGTCAGATCTCAGGAGGAAGTGCACTCTGCAGAAGGGGTTTTCTGGGATCAGAGGCCCTCAGGGAAGGACTGAGAACAAACATCCATGAATGTTGCCAACCAGCCTCAGGTAGAAGAATGCTGGTGAGAACAGAGTGTCTGTTCTTGTCAGAAGGTGCCCCAGGACCTGGGGATGGAGGGTGTCATAAGGGTACCACCTGAAGTGTGGGCAGAGGCCCCCGGGGAGGAGCCACGTACTCTTCTTCCCTGAGCAGCCGCAGCAGGATGTTTTTCTTATTCTTGGGCCAGCTGTAGACGTGAGTGTTCTGAAGCCAGGTGGGCACATGCTCCTATGGGAGAGGATGACAGGAGCAGACGGCATCAGGGACAAACCTGGATTCCAGATCCTGTGCCCAGTTGCCGAACATCTATGGCTTTCCCTTCCTGGACCTTCCTTCCAAGCTGTGCTGTTTTGCTTTGGGAAGACGTTCATCTGTGAAAGGCTCTTGGCTTCAGGTGCAAGCTGTATATCTCATTATGGAAACCATATGTGTACAGCATTTTCTGTCAGGGTCCCAGGCTACCTGCCCTTTGCATTTCAACATGCTTTTCACCACCCTCACATAAAAGGGGTAGGACAGAGGTCATGCAGAGTGATGTGAATTCCCCTGTGGCTTTGGAAGGAATATGCCAAAGCTCTGGACTTAATCTACTTCATTATCCTTTTACTCCAGCCATAGGCCTGCAGTCGAAGGAGTCCACAGGGCCTGCTATCAGGTAAAGGCCATAATTGCAAGCCAGGGACCAGAGGGGTGCAGTTTCAGACTGCCCTCATGGAGTGTTCATTTTGTTGGGGAAGGTAGATCATGGATAAGTAATATTTATAGTGTGTTTGATGATGATACATGCTGTGGATAAAAATAAAACAGAAAGGGGATAAGGAGTGCTAAGGCAGGGATGAAATGTCTATAGTTTTAAAGAGGGTATTTTGGAAGGGTCTTATTGAGAAAATAAGCAAAGACCTGAAAGATCAGAGGGAGTGAGTTTCGGGGATATCTGAGTTCAGGCAGAAGGAACAACCAGTGCAAAGGCCCTGTGGTTGAGGTGTATCTCATCCGTTCGAGGAGCTACAGGTTGTTGTGACTAGGGATCAGTGGGTGAGAGAGAGGCATAAAGGGGGTTGGGCAGATAGGACCTTGTAAATTTTTTTCTGAGTAGATGGGGCTCCTTTAGGGATTTCAGGATGGGCTTAGATGCAGCACCTGCTATATATCAGACACCATGCTGAGCATTGATGACACCCAAATACTGCTTCAAGGAAGTTACAGTCTTATGATGGAAGCAAAATGTAAAGAAGCTATTTTCTAGGCAATGTTGTACCAACAGGCAGTACAACAGCGGTCAGAGCACTCTGCCCAGATCATAAGCAACACGGGAGTTGTTCAGACAATTGAAGACAATTTAAAAAACAGTAATTGAACCAACTAAAAGTTGGTCTGCTTTGTCTAACTCGATGCTACAGTGATTCAAAACAATTACTCCCCCCATTCCCACCCTTAGCCACATACCATTGACTCAAGGTACTACAATTAAGAGCTCCCAAGAGAGGCAAAAGAAAACATTGGCATGGGCAAGGGTCAGGAGAGGCTGCAGAGATTGGGTGATATAGGGAAACGCAAGAATTCACTAGACAGACAAATCAAGAAAGAGCATTGCAAGCAGAAGGAACAGGAAGTACAAGGGCACAGAAATACAAAAGCACACAGTAAGTATGAGTACCTGTTGAAACAGTCCAGTAGGACCAGAACAGAGTATCTGACAACGTGATAAGAGAGAAGACCTAGGAAGTGGGCATAGTCCTCTTCTAAGATGCCTCCTATTTCATGCTGAGAAAGGTGGGTATGATCTTATAGTCAGTGGGAAACCACACATGTCTAAGCTGAAGAGTGACAGATGAGATCTGTATTTTGGACACTTCTCTTTGATGACAGAGCAGAGGATGTACAGGGTCAAGGTGGAGACAGGGAGGCCAGTAAGGAGATCTTGTAGTGAGGGCATGAGAGTCTGAGCAAGGGACAGACAGGCAGACTGTTGTGCAGGCTTGGAACCAAATGACCCCAGATGTCTCATCCACATAGCCGACACCCTCCTTGATCTATGGCAGAAGTCTCACTGGGGTCCTGCTATCTAAGGATCCTCCAGGGTGAAGCTGGGTCAGAGTCTGCGGTGTCATGGTCTGATTCTCACCACTGCTTTCCTTTGGCCAGTATGGCTCATGACTTCACATGGTTTTTGGCCCCATTCCCTGACCTGCTGGCATGCTCTTTGAATGCAAAAATCCTCATAGGAACCACAGCAAAGTTTACTCTGGCAACTGTGTAGATTTAAGCTGTGTTCTACAGCTTTGAGAGCTGCACTATGTGGAACAAAATACTTTGGTGGAACAGCCAGCAAAGAAAAAAAAATAGGTACACATCTTGACTTTTATGTAGAGATAAGAAGTATCAGATGAACAGTCTCTTTTCCTCTCGTGAGTTTGAACACAAACTGTTTCTTTGTGTGTAATGGCTGTTTGAACAATTAGGGCAGCACCGATCCATCAGATAACACTCTAAACCCTTCATGATTCATGCTGCTGAGCAGTGTGGTACAACCTGTTGATCTTTCTGGTAACCCTGTCCTCTCTGTGGACTGACAGAGAGTCGACAACTTTTCCTACTTAAAATCCCAGATGGCAAAAAACCCCAGAGCTTACATTAAAGTTTTTTTTTTTGTTTGTTTACCTTCTTAGCATTTGGAAAGAGCACAGGGATGAATCTGAAATTCATGCTTCCTTGTTTTATGAACTCAATCTGCATCTGGAACAGAACAAATTTGATTTAATTTCAAGAATGAGGATGAGGAGCTAATGTGCACATGTGCAAGCCCACACAGTATTTTTTCCCCAATTTCCTTCTTTGAGTGCCACACACTTATAATTTAAGCTCTCCTCATTACACATCTATGCTCTTCACTTACTCGTCAATCATTTATTGAAGCCTATTAAGTCATGCTGTGTGTAGACTTAGAGTTCCAAGGATTCGGATACCTTCCAGGGTGTGCTGAGCTGGCTCCCATCAGCTTGCTAAAGCTAGCTATATCTCTTCCCGGTTCCGTGCTCAGTGAATTTACACTGGCAGCCTGAAATTGGCCCTGGTGAGAGCATTTATACCATGGAAATGGGCAAACGCTACAAATCAGGATTTTTTTTTTTTTGAGAACCAGTTTACCAGAATATGGCAGATGCAACCCCTCTTCTCAAAGCCAACAGTTTAATGAGCAGAAAGGTAAAAGCATAGACAAGCTCCTGTGGAAGCTTACAATGGGGCCATCCATTCTACAGTAGCTATTTGAAGGACAGTAACAAGGGAGGGGCCCTTTGGTCAGTCAGGGAAAATGGGGCGAGAGAGTAAGTATATTCTCCAAGGAAACAGCATAAGCGAACATCTGGAGGTGCTGGCATATGTTGGTGTAATTGGGACCAGCTAGTCCACCCCTGCAGTTAGAACACAGGCTAGCTTAGGAGGGAGTGGAGAAGAGACTGTGGTAAAGAGCTCTGTTTGCCAAGAGTGACGTTCTTCTCAGTGACCAGTTCCCAGTTTGCTCTGACACAGCAGTGGCCCTGACAGATCTAGCTGCCGAGAACTCTATCAAAACCAGAATTATCAATATGAGGGAGTTAGAGTCTTCCAAATCCTGTGACCAGCACAAAGCTTTCAGTCACCTAATGACAAGGAGATGAGGAATTATGTGTTCCCAACTATTTAATCTTCCAATTGATTTTTATAACTTGAAGCCTTTATCATGTAAGAAAATAAAAACAGGACAGAAAAGTGACAGAAGTGATGACTGATTATTAAAATCACCATAGAAACCCCCTCACAACATGCTTACACACTCATACCTACAAACACACTTACACACACAATTATAACATACAAATCCTTCTCAAGAAGTTTCCTCAAAACCTTCTACCTTTAAAAATCAAAAGACGATACGAAAAGCATAATTTAAGATGACTCAAGCACTGTGTAACTGACCATACCAGTAAAGGCATGAAGGGAGGGACGTGGGGTTTTTAAGTTAACAGTGAAAGACTGAATTTGGTTTTTGACTTCTCAGACACCATATATTGTGATATTTTACTTGCCCACTAGGCTACCCAGTCATCAGGAATACATTTTAATCTTCTCATATTTCCAGATACTGGCTTTCTGGGAAGCTATTGACTCTATGATGCAGTTACTCCTGGGTTCCTTTCACACCCACTCTCCTGGAATTTTTTGCTGTCTTGTGAGGATTAGGAAGTCAGCCAGGTGGGCAGGAAGGCACTTCTTTATCTGCCCTCTTCAACTCCCTTCAAGGGTAAGGAAAGGCCCAAGACATTGAGAGAAGAGACTGAGTTTGGGGACCATCTGGTTCACAGCAGGACATGATCACAGCTCTGAGGTGGAGCAGTATATATTGCTGCCTGGTATCGCCACACACTAGCAGAGCCTGACAGGTTTCCTCAGAACTGCGGGGACCTGGAGCCCTTCCCACACACCAGCTGTCAGCGCCCAGGACTGGCAGGTTCCTAGAGATGTGGACAGTACATGGGGTGCTTTGGGGCCATGTAGCCATGCAGCAGTCAGTCAGGGGAGGGGAGCACCCAGAGCCAACTGGCCATGACCTTTTAGGGCTTAAACGGTACCTTTTCTGGTCCCTGCTCAAGAGCTACTAGACTGAGTGAGAATGGAATGCAGAAAACTTACTGCTTTATTCTTTGTCCTTCCCTCCCTTGCCTCAGCTTTTACTCTGGGTTGATTCTGAGCTCAATAAGCAGTCAGCGCTTGGCAAAAGAGGAGACAGACATCCTTAAAGACCCAGATGGGGGACACCCACCTACCCTGCCTTTGTACTGTGCTCCTTTGAGCCATGGGACAAACCTCGACTGCAGCTGGCCTTCCTCTGAGGTAAAGCTGCATGGCCCTTGCCTGCCTGCCTCCTACCTATGGTGCTTACTTATTTCATTTGGGCCACTAGTACTTCCTGCCCCATCTTCCTGTCTTGGTCAGTGAGATTTTATGCCCATTCTAGGTTCTTTCTCCCCACCTCGTGGAATGTCAGAGCTGAACTGGAGACAAGCAATTTTTTCAAGATTTTAAAAAATATCAGAATCCTTGTTAATCAAACAGATCTTAAAAAGGTAGACCGACTCTGGTTGAGGTTGGGCAGGAGTCCAGAGCCATAGGTCCTCACCCCCAGCGCATATGGACACGCCCCAGGACAGCCTGAAAGTCACAAGTGCAGCCCAGCATCCTGGCCAAGCAGGAATGGTCTCCCCGGCATCACTATAATCACAGAAAGCAGGAACTTTGTTACACAATAAAACAGTCAGGTCCAAAGTTGGGAGATATTTTCACTTAGAATGTTCTAACAGAGGCTGAGCAAGTCTAATGTCCTATACATTTCTCCCACTGGATTAGCTTGACCAGGCCCCAGAGTTCAGTAGTGACAGTAGAATGTCGCTCATCTGTGATGAGCTAGGAACAATCCCTTCCCTCATCTGAGCATCTGGTGTGCCATATACTTCACAATATTATTTGATCTTCACAACAATGTAAAATTAGTGACCCATTTTATGAAGAGGCACAAGAAGGTATAAGCAGCTGGCTACGGACACACGTGTACACGAGGAAGCCGAATTTGAATCCAGTCTACCTGACATAACAGCAGGCGTCCTTTATACTAGGCTAGTCTGCTTCTCTGAGAGCAGGAGACGCAACGTGACCTAGAAGCAGGAGCCTGCTCTCCTTACAGCCGCGTCTCCCACCCCTCTCACCCCTCTCACGACTCCACTATTATTTGGTAAACAATCAGGTCATCCGAGCACTGCTTTCCGGAGTTTGAACTTCAGATTATTGAACTTCAGATCACAGCTTATTCTCCTTTTGTTACTTATAGGAACACTGAGTCCCAGAGATAAGATGGTGCCAAAGGTAAAAGCAACCAGAACCAACATCTCCTCTCCAACTTGGGGTTCTTTGCCCATCATCACGCTGTCTTTGGTTGGTCTCCAATGAAAGACAGAGCTTCACCGAAGAAAGAGCCCACCTCTGAGGGGCTGTGAGGTGCCGGGGTTCCCTCTCCACTCACCATTCGATGAATGTACTTAGTATGTAAGCCATGCTCATCCTCGTCCAGCTGCGACTCAGCGCCCTCCACATCCTGTTTGTATTTGGGACTGATTGCTATGATTATCATCACTGTCTTCTGTTAACGAGAAGGAGAAAGCATGTTTAGGGAAGTGTGAAGTGCAGTCCATTTGGTACAGGCTGTTGGAAACGGGCCAGCAGGACTATAAGCCTTCTCTAACATGCAGAGGATGGAGGGCGGGGGAGAGGCAGGGCCCCCACGCAGGCAGCTCTTGTCTCTCCTTTTCCCCTCTGTCTCCCTTCAAACACGCAGAGCAAATGGCTCCAACAGGCACTCTGCTAAATGGATGCGGTTTTGCCCACCATTTTCCACAACCATTACTAATAAACGTCTAATGAAAGCTGGAGTTGCTAAGTGATTCTACATCAAGGCAAAAAAGCTGTGCAACACCAATGATAAAAACCCCCACCCTCCTGCAGTTGGATCTAAGCTGTCAGTTACTGAGCTCTCCCAGCCCTGCGGGCTGCCCGTAAGTCAGCACAGTCGGAGGAACAGACCGTTCAGCACAAAGCAAACATCAGGCTGCAGACAAAAGGAAAAGCGACAAACCCAGCCTGCCCAGACACTGTCCCCACTGCTCCCTCCCAAAGTAGCGTCCAAGCGGCTGACTAGGACTCACTGGCAGCGATCAATTTCTATCTTGTTAAAGCACAAAGTGTCCCAGTGGCCCGTGTAGATTCAGTCCTTGGAAAACAAATCACAGGGCCGCGAGGGGGTGGCGAGGGGGGGGGGTAGCGTGCGGCCACCCTAGGAAGCCTCTTCAGCCCTATCCTACAAAACACTTGTGGTGGCCTCAGATTAAATTGAAATCTGCCGCTCCCTCCCCTCTCCCCGCCTTCATTTCCTCCTTTCCTATTCTGCTCAAAAAAATTGTTTGCTCTGATTGTTATCAACCACCTGTGTCTGGTTTGACTGTTATTTCCTGCCTGTGCATGTCCAGGAGGGCGACCCCATCCTTCCTTTCTAAATCTTTGCACAGCTGCCAACAAGGGAGGCTTTGTTGGGATTTTCTCAGCTTTGGACATGGTGGGTACGCCAGGGCTTCTTTCAGAAAATAACTTCACAAGCTAATTGTCTTTCTCACCAGAAAACAGGCTCAGAATTTGGGAATGTACTTACATCCCTAAGGTAGCGTTCCATCCACTTAATGATATCAATGCCTCGGATTCTGTCCTCAAACAAGTCAATCTATAAGAAAAAGATGTGGGAGGTGATTTTTAATGAAATGCTTTCTTGAGCTGCAGAGCAAGAGAAAACAAGAGACTATATACATTTAAAACTGAAAAAGTTACTATTGCTTTTTGCAGGGAGGACCATGTTAAGTCTAAAAACAAAAAACAATTTTCTTAAAATGTCCCCTATTGCGACATTAGTAGGCATTTAAGTATTTAATATCTATAATTAGGATACAGTGGTACACATCAATATGTACCTTTGCTTACATAATAATTAGGTTTTTAAAATTCAAGAGACATCATAGACCACCATGTGGGATCTAAGTGAGCAACATACATATCATGTATCTATATCTACTTCTCTATTCATCTATATCTGTAATTTGAAAGGCAAACATGATTCTGGAGCATTTTAATGGATAGGCATGCAAGTACTGAGATATAATTGTGGTATTTTACTTGCATTAGCCAGATGGTTATTACGGTATTATGTCCAGTTTCAATCCATATTTTTAAAAGGATTGTACGAAACTTGGAGCTGATCCAAGGAACAGTCACAAAAACAATTACTGAGATGGTGGGGAGAAGGTTTATGATGAGTCAAGACTGCCTTGAAAAGACTGATATGAAAAATCAAGTCTTTGAAGGAGTATTCAAAGTAGAGAAAAAAAAAACAGTTATTTTTTATTTTGCAGGAGATTAAATAAGGAGGCTTTACTTGGGCTCAGGTTTGTCCTGTAGCTAGTGAGGTAGGGTTGTGTGTGTGTGTGTGTGTGTGTGTGTGTGTGTGTGTGTGTGTACAAGGTATTCTCGATTGGAAAAAGGATTCTATATTGGAAAGAGTGACTCCAGGAGAGGGTCCTTGAGTAGGAGTTATTTGATTCAGCACACACTGCTCCCAGCTCAATTGTCATAAATGTCACTCCCCCATTTAGGGCTGATCAAAGCAAGTCCTGGCCAATTAGCAATCTTTCAATGCCATCTATTATTCAGCCCTAACTCTCTTTCCTGCACATGCCCTATCTACTTTACTCCCCTACACTGGTGTCCCTGCACCCTAAAAGTACAATGCAAGTCCTTCTGCTCTGTGACTCCTCCAGGCAGCTGACTTCTTTCCCCTCACCTCAGCTAACTCTACCCTATTTTAACCACTAGTGGTATGAGACAATTAATATATTACTATGACATTCTCTCCTTTGCTCAGTGTCCCTTTTATGTCTGCCTCATCTCTTCTAACTGGTTTGAAGCTTCCTACAGGATGAGATCATGCCTTGTCCACACCAAACTATAGAATATATATATATAGTACAAAACACCCATTTGGAATAAATTTCTTTACTGATGGAACATCAATAATGGAATGGCTGTCTTTTTGATTTGGACAATTCTTATTCGAAAATGTCTGATAGCCTATGTGCGGGCCCTCATCCATATGACTGGTGCCCTTATGAAAGATTCGGAAACACAGAGGAAAGACAAGGCAGATAGAGGCCAAGGACAGAGACCTCAGAATGAAACCAGTCCTGCTGAAACCTTGACTCTACTTTTAGCCTCCAGAACCGGGAGGAAGGAAATTGCCGTTGTTTAGGCCTCCCAGACTATGGTGCTTTATGCTGACGTAGGGAAGCAGGTTGCCCCTCTTCAAGTAGGACACTCCTCCCTCGTTCTTCAGATCTAGGAGGGATGACAACTCCCTACATTTGCTAGTACTGGGATAATTGTGTTCTTCCCGATGGATTCGCTAAAATCTACCTGGAGCTTCAAAAATTGTCCTGCTTTTAGACTCTCCTTAATTAAACAGCCCTTGATGCTAAGGTCACAAAAACCTGACTTCTTCCCCATGAGGCCATCAGTACACTTTTATAGAAGTGGCCAAAAGTTAGAGCTTATCTGAAATGTGATGTGTCTTATAACTTGATTTATAACTGTGTCTTATAACTTGATTTAAGCCATGGATGCCTAAGCGCTTTCTTATTACAGAAACAAGAAACTGAGTATTGGTCTCTTGAGAGAAGTGAAGTTGAATTGTATAAGTAGTTTTCTTTTTTAAATTTCAGGTACTCCTATTTTTTTAAAGTATATTAGAATAAGAAAAATTAAGAAAAAATCTGTTAAATAATGTTAACCACTTTTTACATTGATATTTAGTTATTAAGTATGCTTTCATTATCCTTGAATACTTCTATTCATCGATATTTCCCTTAATTCATGTCCTCTCTAGAATCACTCTCACTAAATAGCCCAAGGAGGCCTCTGGGAAGGTAAAAAAGGGATCTCAAGTTTTCAGGGAAGCCAGTCCTCCAAGCAGCCTCTTGTGGTATTGTATGTATCCTGAAGAACTTACATGGCTTTAAGCCGTGTTGTTTCAAAGCACTGCAGGGGGGTTGAGGAGTGTATGGTTCCTGAGATTTCTTGGGCCAAGGTCACAGCGAACAGAGGACTGGGTTAAGTCTATCCTAGAACTACACTGGCTGAGCTGAGAATCTGGTCACGGGCCTGGAGCCAGGACACTATATCCAGAAGTGTAACTCCTGCATGAGGCGTGGAACGGCAGCGGTGCCTGGCCCTAGGGCTTCTACTCCAAACCTCACAAACCAGTGCAGAGCAAAAGGACCTTGTAAAATAAATAGGTGGCCGGGTGAAGCCAGCAGTTTTTTGCAATGCAGTAAATACGACTGAGCAGGCATGACTGGTACAAAAGGACAAAGGTACAAAGCGCAGCAAGAGGCTGTCGTGTCCTTCAGGCCCTGGGCCAACAGCCTGTGTAGTTGGCATTGATGACATTCAGCCCACTCAGGAGTA
>PVIJ01000564.1:0-183375 GCA_004024925.1 Scalopus aquaticus
CCCCCCCCCCCCCCCCCCCCCACACACACACCTCTGGCCTCCACCCCAGCTTGTATGCATAAATAAATCTTAAATAAAATAAAATCCTCTAGCGCCTAAGTCAACCATGGATTTTTTAAATGACATCAAGATTCTGGCCATCGCAGATCCCTTCACAGATAGCAGTTCAGACCCAGTGAGGCTTGCAAGGGGACCTGAGGGCAGATACACCACCTCAGACCCCGGAAGAAATCAGCACAGCCTCAGAAAGCTCCAGGAAGGGGCTTGAGGTTGACTTACCATCACAGGCCCAGCAGACATGAGCCTTGGTGAGCGCTGGAAAAATTTGATTGTGGTGAAATCTATTTTCATTCCTGGAATACATTCTCATCTCTTATTATTCCAACTAGAAAAATTACTACTTTCTATTGGTTGACATTTTACTTATGTTTTTTTTTGTTTTCTTAAGACAAACTGCTGTGGCATTATCTTCATGAAGGTTGTTAGGAATATTGTGGTTCATTGGAGCAAATCTGTGGGATCCAAAATGATAAAGTCAAGTATTTAAGAATAAACTGTTTTCAGAACATATAATTTTGTATAGAACATAAATTCTAAGATATGGGTTCAAATTATTTATGGGCAATTACATTTTGATAATCAATATAAAATTTTCCATTCCAATGAGTCATGTGTATATTATTGTACTTTGAAATATCAATATGGTATTTTGGGGGTTTGTTGCTGCTAATTTTATTAAGTGTAAAGAAGTGAGGTACACTTGACATAGTTGTAATCAATAATTAAATTGTCAATTCCCACAGTTATGGCCAGAAACAAGCATTCTAAATTACTCTTCCTTTTTTTACCATTGCTATTCCTGAGGTTATAAATATATAATTATAATACTTCAATATCTGTGAAGTGTTTTAGATTTTTTAACTTAAGAATTTTCATAAATATAGGCACTTTCATGTTTTATTATTTTAAGTCTAATAGATACACATTTTTAGATTTTGCTGATTGTTAACTAACATCAACCAATAATATTTTATTACTATCGTTAAGTTATAATTTTAGCCAATAGTGTAGTCATAGTCACTCCTAATAAATTAATAACATGAGGGAGTCAGGATTGATATTGCAACCAGATGCCAATACACTATTTTGAAAAATAACATTCAACATCTTAGAAACGAGAGCTTCATAGCTGTCATCTGGACAAATAGATGTAAAGCCTTAAAATTACTGCAATGCTTTTTTACTAAGGTTGAAAACAATCTGAAATTTCCAGAAGTAAAATCAATGACTGTTTATCCAGATCAAGGTGTTTTTGTATTTAAATTGTAACATCTCCCCCCAGAGTTTGTTTTTCAATTTTTATTTTGCTTAAAATACTTTCGACACCCAAGAGCTTTCAGATATAGAAAAACAAATGAAGACTTTTTAAAAGCTATTCACAGAGATTTCCAAATTGTAGGTTTACAGGGATGAAAACCTCTTAATTCTCTTTAAGAGCTATTTGCCCAGTACCTCAACTGCATGTATCTGAAAAATTTAGGCTGAGAAACATCCTGTGTTCCCTACCTCTTATTTCTGTAACAATGATTCTGTAAATAAAATAACTCTTCCAAAATGGGTAGCTGTTCATTCTTTCCCTTAGAGTTATTTAGTATTTTTAAGACCTAACACTTTTGACCTTTCTTTGGCCACTTTTCACTTTCAAAGGTTTGGCATTGAGGCTTCACAGAAAACTGAATACAAAGGCTCTTCTATTATTTCCTGAACAAAGTATCATCTCGAAGCTAACTACCATTGAATTTCAAACACAAATATAGAAAAAAAAACCAGTAGATATGAAATTATTATTATCTGAAAGTTTGTAGAAAACAGACTTTACCACAGATACAAGCCAAACTTGATTAAAAATGAAGTTCTGTGTTTTTCTATGCCGCCTACTTACTGTGTTTTGGTAACATACCTCACACTCTTTATTTTGCTTATAATTTCTCTCATAGAATTCTCAACCCCTCATTAGTTATCCTTTCTTCTCATCATGTGGATTAAATTACCCAACTGTTTCCCCTCCTTCCTCTGCGTCTTTAGAGGAAATGAACCATAGAGCAATGAACTTGGATAACTTCTAATAAGTGACATCGGGAAAAAGAAGATATAAAATACAGATATTTTACAACCCATCCAGTTCCACATTCACCTGCACAACTTATTCCTGTATGAGATCACATTGTTTTTTACCCAGTTCCACAGCTCTAGTGTGCATCCACCAGACTGTCTGGACGTTCAAATCCAGTGCACCTGCGCATGTGTGCAGCATTCGCACATTCCACACTTGATCAGAGTTCTGATTCACTTTGGTGCTAAAATCTTAATTCAAATGAAATATTCCTAAGTAAAGCATTTCCAAAATGTTGATTTTGATCTGGTGTGTCTGCCCAATTTCATTTAGGAAAAGTGAGCACAGAATAGTAAATTCTACTGAATCATCAGCAGTGCAGGGGACAGTAGGATCTCAGTTTCATTTATGCTGTCATGTTGATGGATTAGCTCATATTATACATGGGTTATGTGCCAAATGATGTCTTTTGATTCTGATTCCAAGGAAAACAGCAGGAATCTTGAGAGCTGAAAGTCCTGAAGGAGTTGTTATTTCTGGCCCTTTGATAGCAATAAAGGGAGACTCAGCTAAAGAACATCAAAGTGTCAGAATCAACTTCATCTGTAGTTTACTCACTGATGAGATGTAATATAAAGAGTTAGAAAGCTGCTTGGGATTCAAGGAGTTTGACAAGTTTCTCTGTGCCCAATTAACTAAAAAGTTTCTCTGCATCTCTGATGTCTCTGTGGTCAGATCTGAGGTTAGTCTCACGTGGTAGCAGGCACCTCACATGCCAAGGGGAAAGCAGGCAAACTCTCCTGAACACCCCAAGATGTACATGACAGTGGTTGAGCAGATAGACAAAGGCAGGGATAGAGGCGTATGATGCTGAAGATGGACCCTAATAATCTGGACGCCATGTTGAGTATGTCAATATATGGACTACGCAGCAGGCTAGGTCAGTAGTCAAGGCCAGAGAGAGAGGCCTGCACAGGTGTGAGGGTGTGATAAACACAGGCGAGTCTCCTTTCCTCTGATTACAGGTGAGATATGAGTCCCCTCAGGAACCTAGGTGACACCTAGAAAGAAGAGAATTGGAGGCTAGAGGAGATAAGCTTCCTGAATTGACACAGTTTGATCAACTGTATAAATCCAGCTTGATCAAATGTATACAGTTCCCTGAATGTCGAAGAGTAAGGGGCTTCACATCCGATCAGCATTGTCGTCCATGAGCTAAGTCTAATGACAAAGGGCTCAAGTTACATCTTCGAGCACTTGGATGTGTGACAATGTGAAATAATTTCACACTTCAAATGCACTAGATCATCCAGAGGCAGATTTTCCATTCATGTAAATGGCAGAGAACATTCCCTTTTATGAATCAAACTAGACGCCATTTTCTAAATTATAATAAGAAAGGACTCCTTGTGCCTTTCTTAAAGAAAATACAGAATTTACAACACAACCCTTTTCTGTTTGTGTTTTCATTTGGGCAGATTTGAATGAAGGCACGTAAACTAGTTGTCCAATCGCTATATTAACTCTACATTTTTAAATGTACTCTTTCCTGGTGCAGTTCTTATTTTTGTTGGTGATGTTGATTTGAAGGTCAGATTTACTGAGCGCTAACCTTCAGCCTTTGAAGCATCACCCAAATGTGTAAGTAAGGTCTTTGTCCACTAATGAGTGTCCTTTCTTGTTACTGGTTTTTTAAAGCTTTGCTCTGTGAATGAACCGTCAATCAACTCACAGCTGCACTGAGGCCCTGAGATGGCTGTCTCCATGGCAACGTGCCAAAAATGGCGACACAAATTAATCCATTTGTGTGGAATTCTCAGTAAGAGTTCACTTTCATCTTTCAGAGACTACTGTTAGGAAGTCTGGTGGTAATGTAAAATACTGAGCAAAAGCAAAATAGTGATGGACTAGCCACAGGAACTTCTCCCTGTAAACAGTAGGGCTTCTGTTCTTTTTCATCTGCTCGAGATGATAGAGAACAGTTGGGGATTTGATATCGCCACCATAATGTTTTTTTAATAAAAAGTTACATTAATTTCATGCCCACACGTAGGCTCTTTTTTCACCTTCTCTCACCAATGCCATCTAATCAGTCTTCAAAATAAGTACAATGACTTACTTAGTGATACAAAATTAAAAAGGAATCTTATCTTGTGGTTTCATTGCTAGTGGTATTCATATAACATATAGTGTGAGAGATATCTCCAACATCAGATTTGAACTCGTTAACTTATTATGTTGTACGGGTAAATGAAGGGACTTATTTGTTTTTTCAGAAAGCTAAAAAATAATTTGAGTGTCCCCTTTGCCTTGAAAGAAGTTGTACTAGTCCTGGATGTAAACAAATCTGCTCTTAAATTTCCATATCTTAAAGACAACACACTGCTTTGCCTTGTTAAGATGAATTTATGTAAGGCCCAAATACAATTTGTATTATTTGGTGAACTACTGAAGCAAGGTAACTTTTCACAAACTGAGTCTATGTGGCAGATACTACCTAATTTTAATTTGGCATTTACTTTGGTTATTCAAAAATACTCAAAAGAACACAAATGAAGTATTTTAGCCTTTCTTGTTATTTTAATATTGGAACCTGAGTTATATTTTTACATATAGGATTAAAAAGCACTATTTTCTATTATACAGTTTTTAGCTTATTTAAGTCATACAATTCTTCGAGAATCTAATAAGCCAAGACTCCTGTAAAAGTACACTTATGTATGATCAACAAATTTGCATATGTATTAGGTGACTCATGGACCAAAATTTAAAAAATACTGGCCAAATGAATGTTTAAAATTTCCTCTTTAGGGCCTCCCCGGTGGCGCAGCGGTTAAACGCTGCGCTGTGGAGCTGTCGGCAGCGGCGACGCGAGTTCGACGCCCGGCCGGGGAGAATCCCACATGGCGCGGCAGACCTCTCCTGCCTTGCCCGCTGCTCCCCTCAGCAGTGTATTTCTGATCTGCCTGTTCTGATACCCGCTCTGTCTCTGGTGAACCCTCTCGCTGCCCCACACCTCTGGCCTGTACCCCAGCTTGTATGTATAAATAAAAAATAAATCTTTAAAAAAAAATTAAAAAAAAATTTCCTCTTTAAAATAAAAGACACAAAGAAATGGAAAGATATTCTTTGCTCATGGATTGGAGAATTAACATTGTTAAGTTTTAGAAGGTCCCTAAACTTTTCTAGGTTTATTTCAGAAACTTCATCAGGTTCTCAGAGTCAAGATCCAAAAACTTTCCACTCACAATTTTGACAAAGTCCCCCTCACATTATGAAATACTCCAGAGTGTTCTCACAGCAAATGCTTATTCTTCAGGTGAAGAGACATTATCAGAGGCACATTCCAACCAGAAAGGACATTACTGTTACTCTAGCCCTATCACCTCCTTGTCTGATGGAAGGTAGAGGGAAAAGATACATCACCGGAAGAGCATCTGTGAAGATGGTAGCCAGGGATATAGGCAAACTGAAAGACTGAGATTTTTATCAGAAGATTCTAGAAGCTCCCTCTTCGTCCAAAACACACTTGACCATTGTGCTCCAGTATAACAGCAGAGAATTACAACAGAAAGAATCGAAAGAGTTAGACTTGCTCTGACGAGAACTACTAAGGGAAGCTCAAGCAGAGAGGAGATGAATAGAAGAAAAATAGCTGTAGCCTACGACACCTTCAACCACAGTGAACATCAGATAAAATCCAACTCCTACTCAGATTAATGTAAATCTCATAGTAAAGGCTAATTTACCTCAGTTACTGTTCTCTGAAATCTATGTCTAGCTTTCAACAACCAAAAATTATAAGCTTAGAGAAAAGGCAAGGAAAAAAGTCTGAAGAAATAAAGTAGTTATTGGACCCAGATTCAGAATGCAGGTGTTGAAATTAGTATTTTTTCTTTTTTCTCTTTTTCTCTATTGAGATAATGGTTTACAACACTGTATGTGATTTAGGGAAATAGCATGGCAATAAATTGGCATGTTTTCAAGTTTGAAAATTATTTTGAAGTAGAGGATCTCAGGATGAAATGCAAGATGTGATAAAATATAACTATTACAAATGTATGAAATAATCTTACTAAAGGATTGGGGAGAGGTGATGACTTCAGTCACTTTGGAAATGAAGAGAATCTGTAAGTCTAAAAGCAAAGGCAAGTGCCCATAAGCTTTTCACTCTGCTTGATAAAGTTGTTTCTAATGATGGGAGGGTCTTAACAATCCAGATACTATGATACATGTGTCATGAAATGAGCAATGATGCAAAAGATTGGAGCATTATGTTTGTTATCACCTTTGGACAAATGATTCTTACTCTCATCTGGGCTCTTGCATTGTTTTCTAATGAATCTGAAAACTAATTTTAAGACACCATTAAAGTCTAGACATACTTAATTTTAGAGCCCCTAATCCTAATCCTTATCATCTCATCCATGTTAAAATATTCCCATATCTCATATTAAAAGCAATATTTTGTTTTGGGAACAGTTTTTAAATTTGCTCGTGAAATTACTTGGTGATAAGATTTTACTGTATAATCTGCTACAATTTTTGAAAAAATTTATGGCTGTTTATTAAATACTAGGGCTTCTTATTACTAAGAAGAACCTAAAGCCAAAATAGTCTTTTAATTTAGGATATATTTATGAATTTTATTTTTAAGAATAAACAATTTTAGTATTTTATTTTTATTGACACTCTATTTAAACATTTCTCAATTTTTTTTTGTGGTTGTATCATTCTTTCTCGATAGCTTCATAATATTAGTCCAAATGATAAAACCAAAACACAAAATTCTCTTAAGACAACACAGCTCAGAGATGTTAAAAGCCAGCATTTGCAAGCAGGGGGTCTGATTCCAGAACTTTGCCATCATTGCCCTCTTTCGAATACTCTAGAAACAATTTCTATCTCTTGGCTTTTGGATAATTTTGCTGCTCATTCTCCTATGAACAGATGTTTATTCATTAGGAGATTCTGCCCAAGAATATTAAATGGAAAATGAGAGAATTCTACCTATACACAAAGCATACCAGCTATATATGCTCTTTCCTGGGTGTGCTAGATAGATAAGACGAACAGCAGTGTTATTAATTAATGGCACTCCATTTGCAGAGTCACTTAGGAATTCCTACATTTTCAAGAAAGTTTTTGGAAAATAATCTCAGGAGGCTAGTTCTGTGTTACACTCTGACCTGAAACAGTATAATGGCGAGCGTAGCTGTCTTTTTAAATGGGGGCTACAACTTAGATGCTTATGAGGAACACACAGGTAAAGAAATTGGAAGAAGAAGACCAGGCCAAATACTGCGCTTTTGTCTTTAGTATCAAAAAAAGGGGCAAGCGTGATGGCAAGTGACAGCTGGGACTTGCTGTAGCTTCAGAGGCCAGCACTACAGGCCATTTCTGGACTCTCCCGAGTCCCAGGGAACCAGCAATTACTCAGCGTTGCCAGGTCTCCTGATTTCGCAAAAGAAGCTAGAGATCAGGGTTTTAATGTGCTATCTCCCATTTTTTAAGTGTTGGGAAATCCTATATTTTTAAAACTCGGTGTGGCCCAATTTCATAACACAGCCAAGAAAAAGTGGGCTGAGGTCCCTGTGGGATTGTGGGCTGCCAATTACCATTGCTGGTTTATGTTGTTGAGATCATGCACTATATATACTCAACTGTACATCTTGATTTTTTTTTTTTTAAAGATCTATCTACTCATGCATGAGGGAGCTGGGGTACAAGCCAGAAGCGTGGGGGAGGGTGAGAGGATTCACCAGAGACAGAGTGGGGAGAACAGGCAGACTGAAACATACTGCTCAAGGCAGCAGTGGGCGAGGCAGGAGAGGTCTGCTGCGCCATGTGGAATCTCCCTGACCAGGGATCGAACTCATGCTGCAGCGGCTATGTATAGCTTCATAGTGCTGACTCTCAACCCACTGTGCCACCAGGGAGGCCCTACATCTTGGTTTTTTATGAAGATGCAAACACAGTAAGATTGTGTCAATTTAAAAACGATCGGACTGCAATGAGAACGTTTGTTCCAGAATAAGGTGGGGGGACCTGGATCCACAGCCAAATAGCCAGCTCACGTGTGTTTCGTCAGGGGCAGGGCACAGGGGAGTTTTAAAGGATTAAACAGGGGAGTGGTCTCAGCTTATGCCATTTGTTTGAAAACTTTGGATTAGTTGAGTCTTCAAAGGGATGTTGAAGCAGAGATGGTCTTTCTGTGTTTTTCTAGTCACAGAGAACCAGAGAACAGGGTGTCGATAGGTCTTTCATAGTCATTCATAAGGAGAAATCAGTGACCAGGCATTCTCTCACAGTCTCTGATGGGGAGTGGAGCCCACTTCCTTTTTACCCAGAAGTCTCATCACGTCAGTTAGAGACAAGATAGCATCTGATTCCAAATAGATTCCACAATTGTGGGAAATTCAACATTACTTTTTTAGTATGCAAATTTTAAATTACATTGAAAAATGAACATATACAATAAATATATTCCCTACCCATATTAAGCAATTAGTCTCTTATTTGTTTTAATCTTTTTAAAATGAATACACTGATTGGATGAAACTTCCTTTGTACCCCTTTCTTTCCAGTCACAATTTCAGTTCTCTTTTACCAGAGATAACTATTCTAAATATTTTTCACATGTGTATTTCAAAACTGTTAATAATTTATTCTCTTTTTCCAGAGATAACTATTCTAAATATTTTTCACATGTGTATTTCAAAACTGTTAATAATTTATACCCATAAGTAGAAACATTGTAGATTTTAAAAAATAAATAAAAGGTATTACTTTGCATACTTCATTCTGCATACTGATTTTTTTCTCAATCTTTTTTCTAGAGAGATACAACCTTATTGACTTATAAAGACAATGTATTTTTAAATTTTTGATTATTTTTTTAATTTAATTTATATCCTTTACATTATTGTGCATCCCCGTAGGTTTCCCACCACCAATTCACCCATAAAACACCACCATAGTCCCTTGTGCTCTTTTCTCGCCTATTTTGGTCTCTCTTCCTCCACCTCCCCCCCTGTAAAATGTAAAGATCGTGTATTAATTTTCACAGCTGCGTAGAGTAACACTGTAGAGGTGTTCATCCATTCTTCGATTGATGAGCACTAAAGTTTTCTCAAGAAATTTATACTGCACTTTGTATCTTTTTTCCTTTTGTGTCTATGTTTGATTCATTATTTTAAAAATTATTTCTTTAAGTTTTCTTTATCATTGAGCATCTTTTGACGTGTTTCCCTGGGCACATGTGTTTAAATTTCTTTAAAGTTTATACCAGAAGGAGGATTTCTGGGCTGTGGGAGGTATGAGTCTTCAACTGTACCACATGGGAAATTTAAAATTACAGTGAAGAATACTGCAAATTGACCTCTCAAAGCAGTTGAACAAATTAACACTTCCCCAGCTGTCTGTGTTGCTTTTCTTTTTTCTTTGCCAGAATTTAGTATTTCCTAAATTTAAATTTTTACCAATCGGTGAATGAAAAATAAGATGTTACTGCCATTTTTCTTTTAGTTACTTCAAGAATGAATGAGCCTGAGCATCTTTTTCTTTTTCTTTTTTTTTTTTTTAAAGATTTATTTATTTATACATGCAGGTGGGGTACAGGCCAGAGGCGTGGGGCGGCGAGAGGGTTCACCAGAGACAGAATGGGGAGCAGAACAGGCAGATCAGAAATACACTGCTGAGGGGAGCAACAGGCGAGGCAGGAGAGGTCTGCCGCACCATGTGGGATTCTCCCCGGCCGGGCATCGAACTCACATCGCTGCTGCCAACAGCTCCACAGCGCAGCGCTTAACCGCTGAGCCACCGGGGAGGCCCCTGAGCATCTTTTTCTATGTTTATTAGCCATCGGTGTTTCCTCTTTATGACTTCCTTGTTTATATCCTTTGGGCATTGTCTTTTGTGTTCATGCTTTAAACTTGGAGTCTGAGATTCTTCACAATACTAGTTATCCATCTTTTGTAAGCTACATGTGTTACAATTTTAAAAACATATTTGAGTCTTGCTTTCTTTGTCTAGGAAGTTTTATTTTATCTAATAACTTGTTTCCCAAAAGTCTGCCAGTATTCTCCTATATCTTATTTGAATGATAACAAAGTTTTCCTTTCCACATTTAAGTCTTTAATCTCCCTGGAATGTACTTTGTGTATGGTGTGATTTAAGGATTTGATTTCCCTCCCCCCTTTCTAATATTTACTGTATTCGCCCTATTTCTTGCTAATCTCATTTCCCATCTTACCAGCTGCTCCCTTTCTAGAATAGTTATGTTATCTCCTTTCAATCCATCTTCCATGGTAAGAAAGATAAAAACCTAAAGGGTAAATAATGTCAAATATACTGTATAAAAAGCCCATTCTCTAGTATTAGCTGCTGTGCATTGAACACTGAGAAGTGATCACTGACACAGCAATAAGAAATGAAATTAAAAAAACCGATTTGGCAGAAAATCCTAAAAGTGCAGTAGTTTAGATTTCAAGGCTTCAGTTGATGAAACATTTTGTTTCAGCTCTTTGATTCTAGAGACTAAAATCTAAAATTATCTCTCCCACCAAAAAAGGGGGAAAAGCTTTTATCTGTTTGTTCTATGCTGAGAGCTTTACAATATATTAAGATTTAGGATGGAAGGAAAAATTAGGTAAAATATTTTCATTTATTGCAATTGCCGTTTGCTCTATGCATTGCCTGTTCTATGGTAGCTTCATGAAAAAATGAAAATTGGTCATGTTGTGTAGTTCTCTTGTAATGGCCCCATACAAAGTTATGTAGTAACCAGCAGCGGAGTCTGCTGAGAAACAGTTTAAATTAGCAAACAGAACCATTATATGTCATTAGAGGTATATTTTCGTCTATGAACTATTGCAATGTAGTTTTCTTTTTCTTCCCCAAAGCCTAGCAATGCCAGTACCACAGACTCTAATTCAGGCATTTTTCATTCTCACTGACCTGGGAATCACCGTCTGCACCATCTACCTCTGGTCACACCACCCTTGAATGTGGTTTGAACCTTGATTCAAAACCTTGGAGAAATAAAAGATGTTAGACGTCTTCATGCAAACTATTTTCCCATTTTTAGCAATTACTGAAGTCCATAAACAGCCAACTGTTCAATTGTTTCATTGAATTCAGATTCTCCTTATTCAATCACCCTAAGATAGATTTGAACTTTGACTCATTTGCTTGACAGTGAAAAAATATTGAAATATTTTAAGTAACATCTCCTCCAAAGAAGCTTAATGTACATCCGCATGTCTTAAGACATCCACTAACCACTTTACCGTTGTCTTAACAAAACGTACCATCAACATGTATTCCTTTAGTGTTTTTCTCTACGTTTTCTCTTTTTAGCGTCTTCTCACTTTCCTCAGGCAACAGCCTGGAGCATTTCGTAAGAAGAAATTTCCCACCTGCAGTCAATGAAATTTTTCTCTCAAAGCAGAGGGCTTCAACATGATGGACGCTAGGGTGAGCTTGCAGTTTTTTGAGAGGTAGATGCAATTCAGGAAACTGATGGGATTTCTTGCATGTTGGTCAGGAGACCCTGAATAGACAGGAGGAAGTCAGGGAGCAAAATAGCCTGTGGCATTTGCCGCAACTTGTACATTTTGGCTAATGCAGCTTTGGATCTGCAGTTGATAATTGGCACTCAGTACTTCGGCTAAGTGGCTGGTTTTAAACCTTACATCATGGGCCTCCCTGGTGGCGCAACAGGTTAAGGGCAGCACTATGAAGCTATCAGCAGCCGCTGCAGCATGAGTTCAATCCCCAGCCGGGGAGATTCCCACATAGCACGGCAGACCTCTCCTCTCTCACTTGCTGCTCCCCTCAGCAGTGTACTTCAATCGATCTACCTGTTCAGTTCTCCACTCTGTCTCTGGGGAATCCTCTCACCACCCCACACCTCTGGGCTACACCCCAGCTTGTATGCATGGCTAAATAAATCTTAAAAAAAAAAAATCTTACACCAGGTGAGATTTTTGATGTGACAAGCGACTGCAGCTCATGAGACAGTTCTGTCCACAGGAGAGTTGCTGTGTTTATAGAGACAGCAATGCAGAAGTCAAATCATGGAACCAGCCTTAGTGAGACTTTAGTTTCAAAATATTGGTGGCAAGCTTAGGCAAACTCTGCTGGATCAGCTGGACTCAAATCCTTTCTGCAAGCAGGGTCAAAGAGGACCTGGGAGGGAGAAAACACTGGCTTTAAGTGCTTATACAGTGGTTTTGAGTCAGGCTCACAGTGGGTTCTCAAATGCAACAGAAACAGCGAGCTGCATACGAGGAAGGGAAACACAGTCTAAGACAGGTTTCTTCTGTCTGGGCAGTCACAGCAGGGCAGTACCAACAGCCGCTGTGGGACGCGTCTGAATAACATCCAGGCTAGCAAGTGGCTGCCCATCCATTGGGGCTGGAAGGAAACTCTGACCTTGGAGGGGAATGGAAATTCAGCCACTTTTAATACAATGGAGGGAAAACAAAGGCGACTTGAATCATAATGGTGTCTGCCCCATCTCCTTTGTAAAGTTCTCAATTTTTCAATAAGGCAGCAAAGTCTTCCTTCTTTCCAGAGAGGCAGTAAGCAAATGCAGATTTTTTTTAACCGCAGACACAGTAAAAGTAGATGACGAAAATGTGCCTTTTATTCAGAGATTTCTTCCACTAAAGTTAAAGTTCACAGATCTCAGATTTTAGACCTAGAATCATTCGCCTCCGGGAGAAGCTGAAGCTGAGAGCTGCAAATACTCTCCTTTCGCAGAGGCCAGCATTGTCCTGGCTAGGCCCTTTGCCAAAAGGAAGTATGATATTCAGCAATGTATTTATTCGCAAAGCTCCCTGGGTGCTGGGAGTCTGTTTTATGCTTGGATAATTACTTTTAAGCCTGAGATTATCTTATGTTCTAAATTTCAGGTGCGTGAGGTGATGGACATGGTAATTTTATGGATGACTATGTGAGTCCAGTCGCTCTTTGAAAACTTTACAAACCGACCTCAGGAGAGTCTTGGAGCAGAACTAATACTACAACTTCCGAAGTCCTGAAAAACTATCATTCATTCCAGTCAGAAGCTTCCCAGGTTGTTTTGATAGAAGAAACGCCAATGAAGAAATTCTCTTCACTGAGAATACCTCTGGTTGAGACAGAGCAGAATAAAATGGAAGAGATAAACTTTGGGGTTTAGTTTTTCTGAACTTTAACTCATAAGGTAAAAAAATATTGATTCCAGACACCTTTTTTGGAGTATGTATTGTGCTTCCTACGTAACTTGAAAAATAATTTGTTACACTTTTCCCTAAAATTTCTTCTTCAGAATTGGATCATTGTCAGGGCTTATATTTGAATTGTAGGCCTATTGCTGTCGCAATCATTTAATTATATTGCAGAAGTGACCAACTTGTCCAGTTTGTCTGGGATTGTTCTGGCTTTAAAAGGGAATGTCACAAATATCAGAAAACCCTCAATTCCGGAAAAACTGGGATGATTCATCAACCTTTCTCACCAGAAGACGTGGCTGGATCTAAGTTGAGATAGGGAGTAGAAAGAGGAGTGGAGTTTTCGCTTGAGGAATAGAGTGGATTTGAAGTAAACTTCACTGACATTCTGCTCTGACCCACCTCAAAGCTTTCTCTGGCCAGAAGATGGATTCCTGCCAGACGCTCCCGCTGGGTATCTAGAGGAGCCGAGGCGGTGTCAGACAGCAAACTTGATGAGTGGTACAAAAATACCCGGATGGATGGATGGCTGTTCTCGTCCCCATCACCATTAAAGCACTTACTTGTATTATCGAAACAAATTCCTTCCGTCTACCCAATTTTAAAACGAAAACGACAGTATCATCTAGCTAAATGACAGTGTAATCTTGCTGAGCATACTCAACTCAGTCTGATTCTTTGGGACTAGCTTTATGAGCTGCATTTTGTTATGAGTGATCAGAAGCGGTTTTCAATGTTACTTACTCATTAGCATACCACCTTTCACCATGTAGGACCAAATGTAAATTCCAAAATCTGTTACTAGCTGACTTTTTAAAAATGTAGATTCTGAAATCTGTATTATTTTAGTATTTAGGAACTGTTTAGGGAGAGTCCTTGTCTCACATCCTGAGAATCTGCAAATGTCATCCAACTCAGGAGGCACACCTTAAACTAAGAAACAATTAAATGACTGATTTTTCCTTGCACTCATTCTGACTAAGAGGGAGTGCTTTCATCTTCACAATCAAAGGAAATCTCATTTCTTTGAAAAAGATTCCCGGTGTTATCTCTACTTGCACTGCTTAAAGAAGAAATGACCAAGCAAATTTTGTTTTAAAAATAAGGATGACTTGATTGTATGAAGAAGTATCTTTTTGTTTTTCACGACTCTGAGTCAATGTTAAGGGCAGTTTTATTTTAAACAGCCGTGTGACCAGGAAAGCTCTGACAAGGTATCTGTGAGTGTCTTAGGCCATTTCAAGTGTCATCTTACTGCTTCGTTGCAGATTTACAATTTGCGACTAATCACTTTCACTCTCCGAATTTACTGATTTGGTTTTCTCTTTAAAAATTCAAAACAAGGGCCTCCCTGGTGGTGCAACGAGTTAAGCGCTGCGCTGTGGAACTGTCAGCAGAGGTGACGCGAGTTCGACGCCCTGCCCGGGGAGATTGCCACATGGCGCAGCAGACCTCTCCTGCCTCCCCCGCTGCTCCCCTCAGCAGTGTATTTCGGTAGATCTGCCTGTTCTGCTCCCCGCTCTGTCTCTGGTGAACCCTCTTGCCGCCACACGCCTCTGGCCTGTACCCCAGCTTGTATGCATAAATAAATAAATCTTAAAAAAATTCTTTTAAAAAAATTCAAAGCAAGTTGATTATTTTTGCCTTTCTCAAAAATTAAAAGGAAAAGTATGTTCAGATGTTGGATTTTCTCCTCTGTATTATATTTTCTTGTCATGAACTGAATTAATAGGTTTAAGAAACTATGATAACAGAGAAGTAATTTCTTGGTTGAGTAACTTTTATGCCAACATGATAACACTAGCAGTTTCCTCTACATAATGCTTCTTATTTTTCAAAATGGATCACCGACAAACATCAATTATTGACAGATTTATATAGAAAAAGAAATATTTTTGCCTGATTCGGTCATAACCGTATTTGCCAAATAGAAGAAACTCTATTGTTGTAAAACAGATTATGCATGGAGGGAGGTATTTAAAATGAGAGAAATTATGTAGACAAACAAAAATAAAGTTAACTCCCAGAAGAATAATGCAATGCAAAAAATAATTTAAAGTTTTAAAGTAGTGAGAGATTACCATGTTTCCGATGGCCTAAAGAGAAATCGTGGGAACAGCCAATTTACTAGTTAGATTAAAAATAATAAGATGTTTGTTTTTTGTTATGTGGATAATGTGGTTGAAATAGTCACAACCAGTTATGTTAATACTGTGAAAATAGCCTACCTCTTAAACTTTGCGTGATTAACAAAGAAAAAGGGCACAGATATGTCTTCTTTGTTGAAGTCTTTTTTCCTTTTAGTTTCCATATTTGTGAGTATTACAGAAAGGGGGAAAGATAAAAGATACACCTTAGAATCTTAGAAGAGAAAAAGTAGACAATACATTTTTTTTTTAAATGGTGAAAGTCAGAGCAAATGAGAATTCACTTCAGATGGCTGTTATCTTTCTTTTTTTAAAAAAGATTTATCCACCCAGGCATACAAGCTGGGGTATAGGCCAGAGGTGTGGGATGGTGAGAGGATTCACCAGAGACAGAGTGGGGAGCAGAACAGGCAGATCCACTGAAGTACACTGCTGAGGGGAGCAGCAGGCAAGACAGGAGAGGTCTCCTGAGCCATGTGGGAAGCTCCCTGGCCGGGTATCGAACTCGTGCTGCAGTGGCTCTGGAGAGCTTCATAGTGCTGCGCTCAACCCGTTGCACCACCAGGGAGGCCTTGTTCTTAAAAAGGATTTTTCTTAGTGCTATATTTCTTTACATGTTGCTGGATACTTCTTTGTTCTTTTATTACCCTTACAATTTCCATACTCATAGTAACCTCACAGGGTTTCTATGGGATAAAATTTGGTAAGACATGTTTGGGCATGTTCCTGGAAAACTGAAAGACTTCATCAAAGACAGGATTTTGCTTTAGTTAAACAAACATTCTGGTATCTCATTGTTACTGTGAGTTTTCTAGGTTCTTCCATCTTATTCAGCATTTCACATGAAGACTTCTCAAGATAAGCATTGCTATAAAATTTAGTAGTTTGGGTGCATAAATCATTGTGTTTATCAAGTCCAGCGAGTAAGAACTTTAACTTAAAAAAAAAAAAAAAAGGCTTGCAGCATAAGAGTAGCAGTAAATTATAACTCTCCAGCAGACAGATCTACCCACTTTTTTCTTTCCTTTTGGTTATTCAACTGAAGAGATGTGCTGTGAATTATCAAATATTTTTTTAAATGAAAATGATTATTCTCATTTAATAAGTATTTTATGTGTCATATAATTTCTCTGTATCTTGTTGATGGTGTGCTATCTCGTTCACTTCTCACATAGTTCTAAGAAGTAGTTACTCTACTGTTCCCTGTTTCCTAGAAAGTAATGGGTTTTTACATATATGTAAGTAATGGCTACTGCCTCAACTTAATCAGCATAAAACTTGGAAACTTGGGGGCCTCCCTGGTGGCACAACGGGTTGTCTCAGCACTATGAAGCTATTCAGAGCCATGGTAGCAAGAGTTGGATCTCAGGGCAGGGAGCTGACCCACATGGCGCAGCAGACCTCTCCTGCCTCGCCCCCTGCTCCCTTCACCAGTATAGTTCAGTCAATTTTCCTGTTTTGCTCCACACTCTGTGTCTGATGAATCCTCTCACCCTTCGTACCTCTGGCCTACACCCCAGCTCTTGTATGAATAAATAAATAAATCTTAGGAAAAAAACTTGGAAATTTTAGAAGCTCTAACAGATTATTTATTGTTTCTACTTCTTTCCCTTATGTTATCTCCTTGTTTTCATCCCCCTAGCATTTGCTTCATGAATTGGAGAGTTGTGCATCGACTCTCCATTGTCAACAAAAAAATTCCACTTCTACAGGCCAGCTCAAACTTATGAAGCAACTGGTGTGGTTATTACTTCAACTCACTGACAATTAGACAGCAATAATCAGTTGCCAGATAGAGCTAGCTTAGCTAATGATAATGTTCCCTATAGGAAACTAGTAATAAAAAAAATGTTACCTCGATTTCTTTTGTCTATAGAGCCAGACTTACTAATGGCAACCCTAAGCTGTGCCTAATATTTATGTAACCAGTATAAAGTAAAAGAAAATCAAATACCAGCAATCCATTTAAAGTCTAAAAACTTATATATTTGCAACATTTTTTTCCAGCAAGAAGCATTAAAAAATTTTAGTCAGTTCTTGTGAGGTCTAGTAACACTGAAATCTAAAAAATCTTTAAAGTCCTCAAGAATACTGATGGTGCTAATCTTTTTAAAGCTTGACATTTCATAAGTGGACAGCTTGAAATAACACACATAATTTTGGAGAAACTATATCAGAAATTTTAGGGACAAGTGTTTTTAGGGGTCATTAGCATTGAAAGGTGACAATGAAAAACTCAAAAACAATTATGTTTGTACCATGAACTATGACACTCCCTTTACATTATTACATATTTGGTTCCTGAACTAAAAACTTCCAAGCATTCATCTCTATCTTTACTATATTGAAATCTTTATACTATATTTTTCTAAAAAGTTTTAACTGTTTTTCACCATATGCCAAAGTAGGAAGTAGAAAGTACCCTCTTCGTTTTTCACTTTGTTTTCCAGCCAATAATCACTGGAATTGCTCAGAGAATATTTATCATAAATTAAGCAATTGTAACATGAGAAATACAGCTATTATGCACAATTACTCTTTTTCTTTTCCAGAGAAAATCTTGTTTATGGCATCAAATATAGATAAATCATCCCATAATATACTCAGTAATCTTTACCAGTACTCAAAGGAGCAGAAAATGAGGCAACTCAGTGCAGTTTGGGCTTTAGGATATTATTAATGTTGAAAAGCAAGGTTCTTATATTTGGTTGGAAAGAGATGAGACCCCAGGTACTGTTCTTTCTCATTTATTATAATGACATTATGCAATTTCTTCACACTATAATTCTATTAGATTGCTGGGGAGGACTCACAACTTGAAGTAGAAAACAGGAATAAGCAGTTTCATTTCCATCAATAGATGAAACTGAGGTAGATAGTAATTTACTGTGCATCATATGAGAATGATTATTCTATAGGACAGAAGACTAGATTCTAAGATCTGGAATGAAAAGAGTTGGTATAACATGTGTAACATCGAGCAGAAATAAGTCTTAAAAATGTTTTGCAGTTTACCTAACTGACTGTCTATTCCGGGCTTTAGAAGTTTGACCGCAAGTTTCAGTTGTGATTCCAACGTCTGTCTCTAAATATCCCAGCAGGGGTGTTGGTGGAAGGGGAGTGTCTTAATTCAGCACTCTGTAAAGACACTCAGAATTGACAGGATTGGATTCAAGTCCTGTCTGCCATCAGATGCAACCCACAGTAAACTTCCTCCAGTCCATTCAAGAGCATTATGGTACAGAGCTGTGGAAAGTGTGTGGGCAATGTCTTCTGCGTAAACTTAATTTTTCTAGGCCTTGATTTCCTAATCTGTAAAATGAAGAGATGGATTGGCTGATTCTAAGTTTCCGCCCTCCTTTCTAATGCACTGGTGCTAGTTTAGATGAGCCTGCAGTTGAAGAACACATGACACTCACTAGAACTATTGCAGAGACTATATATAGAGAGATATTTTTTATGTCAGGAGACCAAGCATTTATTCAATTTTGGACTAGAAGCAGAATTGTAATGTTCTGTTCTTAGCACTTGAAAATCAGACTTTGTAGCATTTGTAGAGAGCACACAGAGCTGTAATGACCTTTACTTAAGGCGGGCCCTCTCGTGAGAGGACCCTCGGGATGGACACAGGAGTAGAGTAGCTACTTGTGAGTGGAATCATGGATTAGATTGCTTTGAGATTTACTCCACCCCCTTGCTCAGTAGACTTGTGTCTGTTAGGCCTTGAAATAGAGATCAAATGTGGACTCACAGTCTCTCATACAATGAACATAATCAAATTTTCTCAGTCACAGTCTTTGAGGAACAGTCTTCCAGTGCCAGAAGATTCTTGAAGAACAAAGACCAGAGCTCTGTCGAACAAGGCTCTCTGTCTTCGGCCCCTTAGATGGCAGGTGTTCATTGACCAAGTCTTTCATTGCTGACCTTGGTGTGATTCAGTAGTAATAAGATAAAAATATTCTCTCTTAAAAGCACAACTTCTAACAACATTTGGTTATCATAAAAGTACTTGCTATCTTAATCCCACAATTTCAAATTCTGGTTTTAAATTGGAGTCTGCCAAAAATGATCTTTAATTTTCACTTCATCTTTGGGATTTTGATGAGCTGATTTCTAATATGGCATTTTCTGTGAGTAGTTGAATGAACTCTGTCAGGGTGAGTTGGTCCTCTTGGTCAGAACATGGCGCTCTTGAGACCCAGTAGGTGAGTTTGGTTTCTGTGTTCACAAGGGCCAGTAGTTACTTCTTTTGTTCCATAGTCAGGGCTGCAAGCCCAGTGGTGTGGTGATCTCGCAGGTGCTTTGGCTCACAAAGGAAGGAGGTGAAAAAGCATGGACTAGTTGTGAAACTCCATCATCACTCGCAGGAAGCATTCAGAATTCCTAGTATGGGTCAAGACATGCACAGGAGCTATAGTGCCTTGGAAATTTCAAATCTGGGAGTATTCTAAGTTCACTGTATTCAATGTTGCTGATGGAGTCCAGAGTCTGTTTGGAAATAAAAAGCATGTGGTTTATATTTTAAAGATAGAAGACAGTGTACTTGGTCTGCATATTTGAATGTTTTGCCCTTAGAGATTTTCCCTATTAATGGAACTTTTGCAATGGTGCAGCAGCATGTGCGGGCAAGGTGAACACAGAACTTCATTTTTCTGATTAGCTATAGAGGGCAACTAATTCTTTCTTGACCCTCTAGCATGGTTCCTTCCAAGATATGAGTCTAAAAAAGATAGCTTTCCCACGAAGGTGACTATCATCTATTTTCAGTTCAGTAAAATTTGAAATCCAGTATACTGAGTAGATACTGGAAAGGTGAATGGAGCATCACGCCTGCTTTCCAGAGGCTGACATGACAGTGAGTGAAGAGGACATGGATGAATAAAAAGTAATAGAGAACAGACACTGACGACAACAGAAATGAAGTCACAATGTAATGTGATCGCACAGGAAGACATAATTCATTCCAACTGTGGAAACCATAGAGGGTGTCTTGAAGAAGTTACGAAACTTTTACAGAATGGGTAAACTTTAGCTTCCTCCCTCTCTCCCTCCTCCCTCCCTCCCTCCCTCCTTTCCTCCCTCTCTCCTTCCTCTCTCACCCCTCCTTCTTTGCCTCTTTCCTTCCCTAACTCCTTCTGTATCCATTTATTTAATAAATCTTTCTGATTTCTTGATGTGTTACAGTCATGGTGGAAGATGCAATGTTAATAGATCATGTAATCTTGTGATAGGGACTGATTTTATTCAGGTTATCACATTACTTTGTATTACCTGATTAAGATCTTCTGTGGGAAAGTAATTGACTATATGAAATATAATGGAGGAAACAGACTTAGACTAGGGGATAAGAATTTGGATTTGAAATGAGCTGAGATCTAAAACTGGGTAAGTGTTGACTAGTGATAAAGGCCAAGTAGGCTGCACAATTCAGGTAAATATTGTAGAGTTCATGATACTAACTAGCATGGCTAATAGTTTTTTTCAAACAGAGCTTCCTATTTAGAGAGAAAGAATATAGTTGCTAAGCACACATATTCTGGAGCCAGATTGCCTATATTCAAATTCCTGCTCTACTTTCTACCTGATGTATGATCCGGGGCACTTTGCTTATTATTTTTAGGACGAATTTTCAAATATATTTATATATATATGTTAAAATAATAATATTAAGGGTAATTATATATTAATTGATTTAGTCCTTAACATTAATATATATTATTATATAATATATGTTACAGGTATAAATTAGAATGTGATACAGATGTATTAGAATAAACATTGTACATATTATTGCTTTTATATAGTCTTGAGTCCAAATTAAAAAACTCAATTTTCTAATTTCACATGTCTGTATTTGATTTGCCCATTATCAACTGCTGAGTTGTCATAAAAGTATCTTTGAATCAAATGATGGTATTTTGTGGTAGTTTGTTGTATAATTTGAATGAAATTCCATTTCAAAATTCCACTTGAATTTTGAAAATACTTAAATAAACTCAAAAGATATAAAATGGTGAGTTACCACATTTTTGTAGTAACTAAGTTGAGCGCATGATTATTATTATAAAAATAAGGCATCTAAAACTATCAATATGCTTCATCATTTTCCTGACAGAATTTGTACAATATTCTTCATTTCTAAAGCCATTACCCAAAGATAAAAGCCTGAGATTGAGAACCATCAGCTCAATCATTTTGTCTTCTAGTATCTCGGTCTAACAGGTTACTGAAAATTACTATCAGGAAAACTTCTTCATGTCCTTTGAGTCACATTATTTATACTTAACTTAGCAAATTGATTTAGTGATGTTATGATATGAACATTTGATTATCCACCTACATTTCCAATTGGTAAAAAAAAATTTCAAATTCCATATGTGAAAAATATTACTTGGCATTTATGGAACCTTGTTTTATATATATTATGTTATGTAATCTTGTCATAATACACTATGATTTTAGGTCACAAATTCTGGTTCATGAGAACCACAGGAAAGAAAATGTGCTGAAATTAAATTCTCTTGAGTTTTCTTGTTGGTTTCTAGCTGAAATGCATTCATGTAATCATGTAATCTTTCCACCATATGCTCCTCTTTTTTTTTTTTAAAGATTTATTTATTTATGCATACAAGAGCTTGGGAGTAGGCCAGAGGTGTGGGGGGGGGGTGGTGAGCGGACTCACCAGAGACAGAGTGGGGAGCAGAACAGGTGGATCTACTAAAATACACTGCTGAAATGAGTAGCGGGGAGACAGGAGAGGTCTGCTATGCCACGAGGGTCAACTCCTTGGCCGGGGACTGAACTGGTGCTGCAGTGGCTGCTGATAGCTTCATAGTGCTGAGACTTAACCCCTTGCGCCACCAGGAAGGCCCCCCCACCATATGCACTTCTGCTTCCTAATCACTCCCACTTCCATTAGATTCTCTTTTTCCTCCATCTTCTCCTTTGATGGAAATAACTCAGATTCTGAAGCTGGGCAGTAGAAGCCAGTTCCTTGTGGAAGACACATGACACAGTTTGGAGAGCTGGACACGTTTTGCTGCATGAATGGGCCATCGTATTGGGAAGCGTTAGTGAGAAGTCAGACAGGCAGATAAGCTGTCAGGACACTTGCTCTTGCAGGCCACTGAAAACCAAAAAGTAGAAATAACTTTAAAATCATTCAGTACTGTATATTATTTAAATGCATGCACTTATGCCATATGTTAAATATTTTCAGTCTATGTTTTATAAAACTGTGACCATTTTAATTCTATTCTTTACTCCATATTTCTCCCTTTACTATTTTTTTTTAAAAAAGAAAAAAAAAGAGAACATATAGTTTTCTCCTGAAATTTATAGGTAAGCATTTTCTCAAGCTTCATGGTTTGTTGGGGTGTGCCATAATGGAAAAAGAAACCACTTTTATCTAAATAACATAAATAATCCAAAACTCTGCCCTTCATAAAACCTACCAAAAATTAGTGTAGAATGAAGCTTAATGAGTAAAAGCTATGGTACATTCTCTCTTGCTGTGGTAATTTGTTTTGACAGGTGTTGTAGTAAGTAAATAAACACACCTTTCCCTGATTATGCCTGCAAAAAAAAATTGTACAATGACTATTTCACACCAGATTTATTTTATCTTAAAATGAGATAATAGATTGTTGAATCAAAGCCAGAGAGTCAATCAGGCTAATCTCAATACCAGATCTGAAATAATTAAGTCTCTCCATTGTATAGGGTCTCATATTTGCTGATGAATTGAGCTTAATATTTTTCATACTTTATTTGTATTATGCCCCTGATTATGGCTATCTGGGTAGTAATAAATGGCTTCATTAAACAAGTAGCTAATTAAATAACTACCTAGATACCAATAAACAGCTGAACATAGAAACCAAAGATGTTGAATGGAATTTAAATAAAGATACCATGAAACGTTATTGTTTCCAGTTTCTTGCCAAACATTGATTATCTCTTTTACAGAAACAACTGAGCTTAGGAGAAAGCCATTTTAAAACTGGGGAAAATAAGTTGAATGTTCAACTTATTGGCAAAACTGCCAAGGGTGACTGGCATTCATGTAGTGACATTTTGATTGATGCCCAATGGTCCTGTCTCCATTTTTATCTATTCTAACCAAGCTCTTCACTTGGAATGTTTGATCCCAACTTCTTTTCTGAAACACTTCATTTAGTGGACAGGTTGGGTGACGACTGAGTAGGGAGAAGAGGATGGGGCAGTGAAGGGAATAATTTTATTTCAAAAATGTTCATTTAGTAAAAAATATCTTAGTGGTTGACCGGGCAATTCTGATCTTGTATAGGTAGGTAGGTAACAAAAATGGTGGCTGAACAGGCCATTTAGGATTAGCAGACCCACAAGTGTCCCTAGCTCATTCATCGGCCCTCTCCTTCTCTCCCCACATTTGGTTCTTAAAGGCATTTGAATCCCATTTCATGGCTTCAAAGAGCTTCTATGTGCTGACAATTTCCAAACATGTATGTCCAGCTCAGTTTTCCCTTCTGACTCTCAGATTTATGAACCAAAATTGGCTATTTAAATAAACATGTCACACTCAATATGCCCCAAACTGAGCTTTTAATTCTTTACCCTAAACCAATTACTTTTCAATTCTTTCCTGTCTCTCTAACTGGATACTCTGTTCTTCTGGTTGATTAAGTAAAAAGACTTGGTGCCATCCTTAACTCCTCACTCTCTCTTAATCTCTACATTCAAACATCACTAATTATATTGGAATTTGCATTCACACTCTATCCAGAATACTCAGGCCATTTAGACAAACCTCTTTTATAACATTCTGGATAATTGGAACAAACTCTAAACTATCTTCCTTTATTTCCACATTGTATAATCCCCTCCCTCAAATCTCAATACTCCTCCATACTCATCAGACAGAATGATTCTTTTAAGTGTCATGACAATTCGTTTCTTTTACTATTTACAGGCACTATTCTAAGTTCTTTATGTTCTGTCAAGTAGCATCATTAAATCTCACATACCAATGATGAACTTTAAACACAGAGATTGAGTTGAATGGCTTCCCTAATTCATACAACTGGAAGTAGCACAGCTAAAACTTGAACTTGACAATCTATTTTTACTTCTCCAGTAAATCATCATCACAGCCCTGTCTTTATGTTCATATTGATCTGCTTTTGGCCCCTCTCTATCCTCATCCTTACCAATCCCTCCCCAGAGCACAGTGTTCTGGTGATAATGACCTCTTCATCAGTTCCTAAACATGCCAGCACGCCGATCTCAAGGCCTTTGTACTCGATAATCCCTCTGCCTGGTATGCTCTTCTCCAGGATAGCCAGATGGACTGCTTAGAATTACAATTCGTGATTCCCAATCTCCCTTTGTAGATTTAAATTTCTTGATAGCACCGATAACCATTATTTTATATGTCTTAATCTGGTTTGCTCATTACGGTATCCACTGGACCGCCAACAGTGTTTGGTACAGAGAAGCCATCAAATATTTGTTGAAAGTGTAAGTGAATGGTAAACAATTACTTAACTACTTAATGATGGTTTTGGGGTGTAGCACAGAGAGACGTAGCAGCTCTCTACTGACCTCTCTCTAGGATGGAGTAAGTGGGAACAGGGAGAGGTCAGAAGAAGGAAGCATGATGATGAAAAAAGGTTTAGCCCTGGCTTTGTCATCAGTGAGCTATGTCAGCTTGGCCAATGGAATTCCTCACCTCCAATCTCCATCTCCGTATCTTTAAAATCGTGCGTTTAACGAATGTTCATTTAGGTGTGAAATAAATTATATAAAATATGGTGGAATTTATATGACTGTAGGTAACACTGGCAGAAAAGTCAACTTGGTTTATACCATTAAATTCTCAAGCAGGAGTGATTTTGCTTCCAGTCCCCCAAGGGAATATTTCTGGTTGTCACAAGTGGAAGGGTCGGAAGTGTGATTCTGGGCGTTAGTAGGTAAAGACTAGGGGTGACGCTGAATATCCCTTCATGCACTGGATAGCCACACTAACCCCCAACTAAGAACTATCTAGCTCAAAGCGCAAAAAACGCTGAGGTTGAAAGATGCTAGCACAGAGTAAATGGAATTGCTTGGGTGTTAGGACGAAGCCAAAGGACAAAAGCACAGCTGAAAAAGGACTGAGGTGGGCTACTCATATAAAGCAGAAAAATATCCTCATCATACACTGGAACAAGATCGTTATCTTTAGGAACACTGATGGCAGTAATATCAACACAGTGACGGGTGGCATCATGTGTGAACTCGGAAGACAATTACACAGATGCCCAGGAGCTTATCTGAGTGGCTTCAAACGACTTTCCCCGGGGCATTTAGGATTGCGCACATCCGGGCCCATTTGTTTCTAATTGCAGCAAAGACCTTGCTCTGTTATATCATGAACGTGAAATAGCATCAAGTTTTAGAGGAAGTAAATTCACAAGATGCTCCATAAAAGTAATCCCTACTTTTTGGCACCCACGTCTGTGAAGCATTGGTGAAGCAAGCAGGAAACCTAATGAAAATAATTCAAGGAAATCTTTTCATTAACACCCATCCCTAATGTCTCAGCTATCAGGTCATTGTTTTTGCTTCTCTAGGTGGAATCCGCAGGCGCAGCCAACATAGGAAGCTCAGATTTTAAACAAGGATAAGTAGTAATTTATACCACGTGACCCAGGCCGGCGAAGCAGTGCCAACCTCGCTTCAGCTAAGATGGAGTGCTTTCTCGGTGTGTTTATGTCATAGCTTGTCTCCCAAGCACTAGCGCACACACAGACACAGAAGTGGGGACGCCCGAATAGGGGTCGTCGGTGTGGGGGAGGGGGTCACCTTCTTCTCTCCAAAGGAAAATGTCTATGGGCTAAAATGCTCAGCCTTTATTGGCAATGGAATTAATTTGATGTTTCATAATGATTTCCTCTTTCTCTTAACTTGGGTACAAATGATCCTTTTATAACACTATGATCATTTTATTTAATCTGTCAAGAGTTGAAAATGCAAATGCCTTTCTACTCAGCCTTCTGAAAGATCCCGATGAAGGAGTCGTGGAACACAAGGACAAAGGATGTGCCTCAGGGGCATACAGCCCAGCAGGGCAGGCTCACTGAGGTCAGCAGAGCTGCGTGATAGGCGTGTGAAGGCAGGGATGGGAATAGGGCAGGGACAGGATATCCTTTTCATCAGACATTATACAGAGCTTCCCCCATCATCAAGGAGGCAGCCACACACAAATGATCCTGGCTCAAACACTTCGAGGACCAGAAGCTGAACCCACCCTCCCATTAGGTTCAAAGTGAAAGCATCACACAAGGAAACTTGTAATGTCCTGTCTAGAAAATGGGATCAGATAATGAGGGTTTAAAAAATAGTCCGGGGGCATGTGAATAGGTTAAATAACTTCTGCACAGTGCAAAGGAAATATCAACGATCCAAATGTTGGAAGAAAAAAAATAAAGCTGAGTAGCTAGATCATTTATATTAGAAAAGGCTCATTCATTTTTTTGTTTGTTTGTTTAAGATTTATTTATTTATGCATACAAGCTGGAGTGTAGATGGTGAGAGGATTCACCAGAGACAGAGTGGGGAGCGGAATAGTCAGATCAATTGAAATACACTGCTGAGGGGAGCAGCGGGCAAGGCAGGAGAGGTCTGCTGTGCCATGTGGGAACCTCCCTGGCCGGGTATTGAACTAGTGCTGCAGTGGCTCTGGATAGCGTCACATTGCTGCACTCAATTCGTTGCACCACCAGGGAGGCCCAGAAAAGACTCATTCTTGCCTAACTCTTCAGGTAGCATTACCATCTGCTTCCTTGGGTAGAAAAAAAAGCAAGAGTGGGCAGAGATGCCCTCAAAATATGAGCAGGCATTTCACTGGCATTTTGATCTTAAGGGATGTGCTTAACATTAAGAACAATATGTTTCTAGTTGGCAGGAGTTCAATAAATAATTGTTCCAATCATCACTTAGTAAGCACTTTATATATGCCAGACTAGAGCTAGAATAATATCAATAAAAGGAGGACATGATTTCTGAACTTCAGGAATTTAAAATAAAGTTGGAAGTGATAGAAACACTAATAACAGTTTGCAGTGGATTGGCAAATCCACATCTGGCTTGTTTATGTTTGTAAATGAAGTTTTGCTGGGAACTTCTCATGTAAGTGATGGACAACTGTTTTCACACTACAACAGTAGAATCAAACGGTGGCACATGGGCCATGATGACTGCCTAAATTTAAGGTATTTATTCTCTGTATCTTTACAAGAAAGTTTGCTGACCCCTGGCTTAGATGTCCCATATATGGAAATAAATATTATCACAATTGATTTTATAAACATTTATAAATGATTTTATAAACATTTATAAACTTTATCACAGTTCACTTCAACTACTGTCTATTAAGATAACTACCCTATTATCTACATTTGCAGATAAGACTACAGCTTAAAATGTTAAGTATTTTAAGATCTCAATGTCACACAAAATATAAATGGCTGAAATTGGATTTGAAACCAGGTATTCTGATCTAATATTAAGGTTAATTAGTGTTAATTAGTGTTTTATATAGACACACTTATCCATATTAAACAGGAACAGGTGTATCTTTCTCAAGGTTCATATTAATGTGTTCAAAAGTTTACTTTTCTATACTTAATTGTAAATAATTATTATTCTATAATTATTTTCTCACTCAAGTTTGCTTTTTCTTGCTGGTAGATAGTTATTTAAATTGTACAATTTTGGCCAATTCAGAATTTGCCCTCATCTTTCTTTGATGATTTGATTATAGCTATAGCAGATTAATAACAATATGTTTCTAATTTTCACCCTTGCCATATGCACACTCTTTATCATATAACTTTTCAGTGTATTCCCAAATGTAATGGGGTGTCCTTTTCTTCTTCACTTAGTACTGTGACTTCCTTTGATCAATAGGTTGTTAGCAGACATGATAGAATGACATAAATGGAAATACAGGAAATCACTGGGCTTACTTTCTCTTGTATCTCTCCTGCTCTTAAGAGAACATAACTGAACGAGGCTACTTGTGAATGACAGACACCTGAAGCGGCCAAGACACCCCAGTATCCTGAACTGACAGCCAGCTGACTTCAAGACAAGTGAGGAAGAAGACTTTTCCTCTCATCATAAGCAACTAGAAAAATGGGAAAATATAAAAAACCCACTAATTTTAGATATTTGGCAGTGGCCAGTAGAGGATTGTTATCCCTGAAAAAGAGGAACCAATGAGATTAATCTTATAATTATTCCTTTTTTTTCTCCTTTTGAAAAATACTTACCTGCTTCTCTATACAGAAAAAGATGAAAAATGTAAATCACAACCAGGAGAAGAAATCAATCAATAGAATTAGAGCCAGACATGACAGAGATAATGTAAGTAAAAGACACGGACTTTAAAACAGTTATTATACATGTTTAAGGATTAGAAAAAAAAAACATGATCTACATAAGAAGATAAATGGAAGGCATGTCTAAAAAATTAATGGGACTTCTAGAGACGAAAAACCCAATGTCTGACATAAAAATGAGCTGGATCAACTTACTATAACATTAGAAAATGGCCCAAATAATTAAATAACCCAGTGAAACTGAAGACATGACAAAAAATAAATTCCAAAATGAAGCATAGAGAGGAAGTCTGAAAAATGGTTAACTGAGCCATCATTACTGAAACAAGATAGAAGACAGTTTAACACAAATCTAGAAGAACTGAAAAAATATTGAAAGAAAAAAAGCACCAAAAGTTTACACATCTTATAAGCTAAATAACATCATATATGATAAGCAGATAAAAGATTGAGTCACATCATAATCAAAAAGTTGAAGACTAGGGAGAAGAGGAAATCTTAAAAAAGTCAGAAAAAGAAATGGCCATTTGTCTACAGAGGAGTAAAGATAGAAATGATCATAGACTTTTAAAAGAAATAGTGAAAGTCAGAATCCGTTGAAGAAATCATCTCAAATTTTTGAAACAGTTTAAAATTCTATATTTCATAAAATATCTTTCAGAAATGAAGGAGAGATAAATATTTTTTGGGAAAAAACTGAAAATTTGTTTTCAGTACATATGTACTACTATCTTAGAATGTACTACAATCTGAGAAATCCTAAAGGATTTCTCTCCAATGAAAGGAAAATGATAACAGATGAAAGCATAGAAGACCAATACTAAAAGTATATACGGGGTAAATACTTAAAAATCTTTAAAACAAAGAAAAAACATAATTGATAATTTAAATTATAAAAACGATGATAAATTTTACAACACACGTAGAAGGAAAAATATGAACCCACACAAAAATATATGCTACTACTTGAATGCAGGCAGTTATAAAGATGCTTATTGTAAACTTTATAGCAACCAATAAAAATCTTAGAAACAGAACGGCTAGTATTTCAACAGTGGAGAAAGAGTGTGATATCTAAAAATACTGAATCCCCTCCAAAAAAATTAGCCAGGGGAATAAAGGAAGAAAATACAAAGCGTGACAAATAGAAAATAAATAGCAAGTTGGTAGTCTTAAGTTCAACCTTACTGATAATTAATTGAATTAATTAAAGGGCAACTATGGGGTTGCCCCAGGCTCTCATCTTCCAAAGCATCCAGAAGTCATGTTGGTGTTGTTTTCCCCACTCTCCCATCGTGTCACTGAGATGCTGTGGTTTAATCTACCGTGAACTTATTTGGATGAAGCAGTGCTGCAGAAGGAGGGGCAGCAGACACCAACCTGGCTTGAGAGAAATGTAGCAATGAACATCAGCCCTGTGCCTGTTGGAAGGTCCACTATGAAGGGAAGCCTGGAGATACTCTGTTCTCGCCACCAGCCCCTCAGTGAGGAGAGGATGACCCTGAGGACCTAAAGTTTCCTGTAGAGATGCAGAATGTGATTAATGGAAACTGCACGGAGTCGCTCTCTCTGTCTCTCTCTTTTTTTAAAGATTTATTTATTTATGCATACAAGAGCTGGGGTATAGGCCAGAGGTGTGGGGAGGGGGGTGAGATGATTCACCAGAGACAGAATGGGGAGCAGAACAAGAGGATCTACTGAAGTACACTGCTGAGGGGAGCTTCAGGGAAGATAGGAGAGGTCTGCTGCGCCATGTGGATCAGCTCTCTGGCCGGGGATCAAACTCATGTTGCAGTGGCTGGTGATTGCTTCATAGTGCTGAGACCTAACCCCTTGCACCAGCATGGAGGTCCTACACTGAGTCTCTTTATGATAAATTGGACACAGAAGGTCAAACACCAGACAAGGACCAAGAAATAAGCTAAGGCAGGAGTCAGCAAACTAAGGTCCCTGGCCCCAATCCAGCCCTTAAAATCTAAATTATTTATACCTTGCACTTTTCCAGAAAACCTGGAAGCTGCTTGGTCTAGGGTGATCAGGCAGAAATTGAGCCACAGGAGAGGTCTGACAAGCGCCAGACTTCTCTGAATCCCTGCTGTGGCACATTGTCTGAAATCGAGTCCCTGGTAAGTTGAGGTCCTCTCCTTCTTGACCCTTCTCAGAACAACAATCTACCTTTAAAGTCCCTGAATCGGACCCACCTTCCACGATAGTTATTTGCCCCTTGTGTGTCAGATCTGGTTCATCTCTATCTCTCTTTAATAAACACATGATGAAGTAAAATACAGTTGTCAAAATAGAGGGAATTAAAAACATTTTTCCTTAAATGTAAAGTAATAAGTAGGTTATAATAAAAAAGTAAAAGAAGAAATAGCAATCAAATACTATTCACAAAGAGTCAGAGAAGGCTATATTGTATCAGAAACTTCAGGACAAGAAATTTGCTAGTTATAAAGAGGGGGCTTTTAATGATCAATGGGTGAATCCACTAAGAAGAAGTGACAATCTGAAAAGAGAATGCACCTAATAACAGAGCTTCAAAATACAAGCTGAATAAAACAGAAAATCAATAGTTATAACAATACTTTGCCAGTAAATAATAGAACAGAGCAACAACATATTAAGAATACAAAAATACTATCAACTAACCTGACATACTTGATATTTACAGAACAATTCTTTCAAAAATAGCAGGCACATTCTTTTTGGATGCATGTGATAAATTCTCGATAAACCAACTCTCCATAAAGTTAAAAAGTTTAAATATTGCAGGGTATATTCTTTGACCATAAGGAAACTAAAGTAGAAATCAAGAGTATTTACAAATTTATTTGTAAATTAAGAGATACATTCTTTAAAAGTAACCCTGATAAGTAATCACCAAGAGAAATCAGAAGATGTTTTGAAGTAAATGAAAATACAGATAAAAATAAAAGATTGGGGCTACAAAACACTACTTAAAAGGAAATTTAGAGTTTTCAGTGTGTATATTTGAGGAAAAAACTCTAAAATTAGTGATTGAAAATTTTCACCTTAAGAAGTTAAAGGTGAGATTATTAAACACTAAGGAAAAAGAAGGAAGAAACCAAGAAAGGACAGAAATTGGTGAAAGACAAAACAGAAAAATAATACAGAAACTTAGTAAACCCAAAATGTCAATAGAACATCAATAAAATTAAAAATATCTTTAGCTTGAAGAATTGAGAGGAAAAGAAGAACAAGGTGTGACAAAACAAAAGCACCTGCAGTGGGCAGCCTCAAGATGGCAGCCTGTGGTCTCACTGGATTCTGCCATTGAGTATTCTCATTCCACAGGGGCAGTGGTAACAACACAACCAGAAACATATAGTGGAAATGACCAAGTGTGACTCCCAAAGCTATGTCTTAAAGCCATATGACATTCCACTTCCACTTCTACCATTGAACCACTGATTCCAGGAAAAATCAGCTTTTATTCACATTCACAAAGAAGAAAACTAGTGTCAAAGTACTGAGGTTTCCTGCCAACAACCTCAGAAAGGACTATTAAAGAAAGGACTTTGGAGCTCTTTTGCTTCTTTAGTGCCTGATTGTAAATAATGTGTCTTTACCTGTAATGAATTTCACCTGTATAACATGTTGCTGTAGTTTCAATCATGGTATATGTTATGATACCAGCAAATCATCTTCTCTAAAGAAATTTTGACAATACAGGGTCTAAATAAAAGTAAACAGTTGAAATGGAGACTAAAATATGCAACAGGGAATTTTTGTAGTAAGATTTGTCTTTCTGTAGGATTAAATGTCTGTGATTTGATTATTGAATTACATTATTGTACATTATTGAACTGGGAGCTGGGATTGTCTTAACTCGGTGTTCTTACCTTGGTGAAGATTAAGAGCATCCTTTTGTTAGCATGAGAATGAGAACAAAAGACTCTTCTTTGTCCCATTAGAGCCAGAGGAGAAAGGCGGAAAATGATCGTAGCATTCTTGTGATCCAGAGTGCCAGGTGCACTGGGCAGGTACCCAGAGGTTTAGAGAATGAATGTCTGGAAGATAGAGATGAGGAAAAGTAGACTGTAACCTTATTCAAAGCTTTTCTGCTTTCAGATGATTCCTCCCACCTGATACTGTGTCCAGTACATTCTTGTCATTCTTGTTGGAGCCAAGTGATAAATTATTTTTTCCAAAAAGGAAAACTTCATGGAAGATTTCCAGCTCTGTTTTGTGTTTGTGAAGATACATTGTCATCAAAAACCCAAAGACATCCCCAAGTGAAATTGATGCTAGTGTCCAAATATTGCCAAAATAATTGAATATTGATTAAACTGGTCAACAGTGAAATCACAACTGGCCCTAATTTGTAGTATTTTGGTGTGCTGAATATAACCCTGAAAATTTTTTTATTAGCTCTTGTTTTGAAGATATTTCATATAATTCATTTTATATGTTTCACCATGTAAATTTATACAGAAGGACTACAACAACATCCTAAATCAGCTTAGAATGATGTAATAATGCATCGCATTACGTAATACCATCATGCACACATCATCCAGAGTTGATTGCATCATTTTCTGGTGCAGTGCAATACTGCTGCCAGGCGGCTGCTGAAGTAAGCTGATGTCATCAGTGCACTATAGAAAGCCACGTCGGAAAGGTTGAACATTGAAAATATTTGAGACTTTGTGTGTGACAGTTTAAGCTACTGTTCCATAGAACTGTTATTATTTTATCCATTTAGGCACAATACAGAACAGTAATGCCTCGAAAGTGTGTTAATAGGGTGGACAATTTCGGCTAGATTTGTGAGGAAGTGACATTTGCCAACCAGAAGAAAAATACCACTTCTCAAGTGAAGAAGAATTATCATCTTTACTTTGGATGCAAGGTTGGTGACCAAGACAAGCCTTGGGCCCCACATATATGCTGTGCTGCATGTACAACACAGCTTTCACAATGGTTAAACGGCAAAAGACCATCAATGCTGTTTGCAGTCCCCATGGTGTGGAGAGAGCCAAGCAACCACATCAAAGACTGTTACTTCTGCTTGATTCCTCCTCTTTCTGGAGGAATAATGAAGCAAATGAAGTTGAGAATGGTCTACCCAAACATTCTGTCTGCACTGAGATTCGGTTCAACAACTTGCTGCAGGGTGATGCGAAACAAGCATGGAATGCTTTTCACCTAGTGTCTACAAACTTTCTTAGGAATGTTAGGGCAGAAAACTACAAGGAACTAGTAGAAGACATGCTGATGCAGTATCAGAAACTTGGCTGCAACATGTGTCTAAAGATCCACTTCCTTCATTCCCATCTGGATTTCTTCCCTGAAAACTGTGGTAAGGTTAGTGATGAACATGGCGAATGTTTTCATGAAGATATCTCATCAATAGAACAAAGATACCAGGGAAAATGGCCCACTACAATGCTGGCTGACTACTGCTGGACACTCCCCAGAGATGCTCCTGAACAGCTGTACAAGAGACAAGTGAAGAAATCTAAGAAGTAGTCTATGACTTGATTTTTCACAGGTATTAACCATAGGTCTATTCCTATTGGCATGCATTTCGTGATGTAAACATCCATTTATTGCAGATTACAAAAAAACTTGAGCCAAAATTAGAATTTGACTGTCATATTCGTGTTGAGCACATACAAATTAATAGGAAATGACTAATTTTATTTCAGCGATAGGACTTTTGTACAAATTTGTTGACCAGTGTTATTTTCTAACTTCAACTAACTTTCTCAAAGATTCCTCAAAATTTAATTTGTATATAATAACAAACCATAGAAATCTTTCTATGGAATTGAGGTTACAAGATGGGGGGTGGGGGTGGCGAGAAAGGGAAAAAGAAATAGGGGAATGTTTCCAATGGGCTGTGGGGTGAGGACGTGGTGGTGGGTGTGATATGGTGGCAAGCACCTGAGGAGAGGTGATACTCCACCTTTGAATCACATACAGTGTTGTAAACCAATGTTACCTCAGTATAAAGAAAAAGAAAAAAAAAAGTGGCCTTCCTGGTGGCCTAGGGGTTTAGTCTCAGCACTATTACCTTTATGGCCTGAGTTCGATCCTGGCCAGGGAGCTGACCCACATGGCGCAGCAGACCTCTCTTGTCTCACCCATTGCTCCTCAGCATTGTAGTTCAGTAGATCTGCCTGTTCTGCTCACCATTCTGTCTCTGTTGAGTCCTGTCTCCCCACAGCAACACTGGTCCACAGCCAGTTCTTCTATGCAAAATAAATTTTTAAAAATCTTTTAAAAATTTTAATTGATTTATATCGTTATGTACTTAGCAATGGTCTTTGGTAATTGGAATGAAGACAATAGTGATGAATAGAATAAATATTTTGGCCCTCATGTATCTTTCAATCCAGGAAAAAAAACAGACTGAGAAGTAAAAACAAATGTATCACTAACTCAGTAATGTAAATAAAATAAATAGAAGTGCATTGATGCTAAAATGCATAACAGGAAAAACTTAAATTAGGCTTATGGAAGGAAGTATGTGGAAAAATAACAGAAATGACGTTGCTAGAGGACATTTAATCTAGATTTAAAAAAAATAATCTATTTTAGCAGTTTCATTTAAATTTTGTTACTCAAAGCTAGTAACGAAATCACAGTCATTTTAAGCTCAAAGTAATTTTGACCATCTTGTGTGTTAGAGAATTCAGGAGATTCTACAGAGCATTTTTTTTAATCCGTTGTTGTGTTCTGGTACTATTTCCTGAGGAAATTTCTGTTTTTGTCTTTAGATAGCCACACACCTACATTAATATGGAAGATTGGCATTTCCACTGTAACATGTTGAAAGTGGGAGCTATAAAATTTTTAACTAAGCCTTCCCATTATGCCTAAGCATCATTTAGATATCACAATAGCCTAAACTCACTGATCATTTACTGTATTTCAAAAACAAGTGCTTTAAATATAGTGACATCATTGTCACAACAAACATGTCCAATAGGCTCTACTATTGGTTTTCATTTTACAAGTGAGGAAATCAAGATACCATGATGTTAAGAACTTGTTAAAAGTCATTCAAATTGTGATTGGAATCACCACCTCATACTTCAGGTGCTGAAGTTCCAAAGCCCACACACACTTAATGTTTCCATTGTCCTGACTTAGAGAGACCATGGGACAGATTGGCTCACTTATAAATTGGATTCATTCACAAGCTTTTGTCATAGCTCCTCGGCTTCCACATTCTGTAGTGACGTAGTAGGAGTACGCCATCTTGAATGCCATGCACAGAGCACGAAATATCCAGGAAGCAGGGAAAGGGAGTGGAGAAAGCAACCTTTTACTTACTGCTTTTAACACCAAGTTATTAGGTGGAGTTTAACATTTTAAAATCTCAGTCCTTTTAATAGATATAAGGACTGAAATTAAATTAAAAAATTTATTCTTAGAGAGTGGCAAACTTGGAGTCATCCGCCATATCTTTTATTTGAAATAGTTTTATGTGGTGGTGAGTAAAAATGAAATATTATGATGAAATTCATCCACTAAAAATCTGTCCTAAAAATCACTAGAACTTTCCCTCCACATATTTTCTCGGTCTAGTTTTTATTACATTGGAGAAGTCACAACTTGAGTGCTTGATTGTTCTGTAGGTAAATCACAGTCATCATAATGCCATACAGCTTTTGAGTGTCTGTATTGTCATTAATTATTCTTTGACGCTTATCAGATATCCAGACTCCTCATTCAGCTGTCGATGACACATATTTCATAGGGTTTATTATTCCCAAGGGAAAATCGTGGTGTGTCTGGTTTACTTCTCTAGGACTGGTTCGCTTTTTTGCATTTTTCTCATGTGGGACCAGCTCCCTTCAACTTAACATGGAATCTCTGCCTTGGATTCTGTGATGGTTCCACTAGGTGAGTGAAGATCATCTGATGGCTAAATTATAAGTCACTTAGATTATATGTGAATTGTAGTTTTTCCCTTTAAAACAACTTGGTTAGAACTGGCAGAAAATGAACCAAAAAAATGACATATGGCATAGTCAAAATTAACTAAAAAAAAAAAAAAAAGACATACAGAGTAATCGAGAACTAAAACAGCAATAAATAGCAAAAAAAAAAAAATCCAAATATCCATCATTATGAGACTGTGGAATAAATTAGGTTTCACCCACACACTGATGTAACATGCAGTTACAAGATGGAATAATGAGTATTGTTATACAATGTTCTGTGCAATCGCAAGATATACTAAGTGAAAAAACAGGGTTAAGAACTGACAATTTTTGTATGTGTGTGTTTGCACATATTGTGAGTGTATATATACACGTTTATATTTTCATAAAGAAATGATGAAAAGTTAATCCACAACCTGACAAAAATGTTCCCTTTATGAGAGGAATAGAAACTCAATTTCTCTAAATGTTTTTATTATTTACTTTGAAATCAGAACTCAGAAATGTCTTACAAAATAATAAAACCAAAGTGAAATAAATAAACAAAGCTTTCTCCCACCTCCCAAGAAAATCCAAAACTAACTAAAAAAAATCTTGGTTGCTTGCAAACCAATCTTAATAATAATAGGCAATAAAGTGCTAAACAAAGCAGACAGTTAGATTGATGAGTCTATTTTTATTGAGAAGAATTATCAAGAGGGAAATGTTAGTCTTTTCTCTATATGTCATTAGATTCTAAATCAATTACTGAGGTTTTGCTATTTGCCATGAGTAAGATCTAATATTACAAAATGTCTTCATGTCCTCTGGGTATCAAAAGGATCTCAGCAGCATATGAAAATTAAACCAAAGTATTTACAGGCTGATCAACGCGGAGAAGGAAGGAGTGCTTGTTTCTGTTTGCCTTCCTTCTCCTGGCTTCTCAATTTCCTGGCTCATCAGGGTTATAAAATCTGTTCTGTCATCAGGTTTCATGGCTTTGTTGTAACAAGAGTGACCCACAAGCCTCCCCTTGTCTGCTGGCCCATCCATTCATTCACGGTTGTCACCCATCAGCAGGTAGAAGGTCCTCCCTCTCTGCCTCCAGATGCACTGATAAATATTCCTTGGCTTGCTGGTCTTATTGGGATTTGGGGATCATTCCTGAATACCCCAAATTTTCTGCCAGACTCTGCCTGCCTGATGGAAATAAGTATTCACACAAATATCTTAAATAGTTTGATCATTTTCAAACACTGAAAATTGTTCAAGTGAGTCGCAAAATAAAAAATGAAACAGTGGAATATTTAATAGAAATAGAACAAAGGATGACTGTGATGTGGTAAATGATAGGAATTATATAGTGGGTGAAGAGTTGAAGAATTGCTTATTTAGAGGAAGTGAGCTACTCTGAAGAAAATTGTGTCAAAACCAAACATGGGGTATAAATTCATCTCCCAGCAGGTTGCAGCCTGGAGAATCAGCCACCGCAGTGGATATAAACTTAGCTTTCTCTCACTTGTTCATCCAAGTGGAATGAAGTGCCAGAAAGTTCTTTGGAAGATTTCTGAATGAAATTGACTAGAAATTGGACAGGTCATTATGAAAATACAGCTGCTGCCATATTTTAAGATTTTTTCCCTGATTTATTCCCCAAGATAAACAACAATTGTTTTTTGGACACATTATCTTCTCTGTATTGAAAGAATTTTGATTCTTGTTCTATTTAGAAAATGGCCACAAAAGGCAAAGTACTTTACTTTGCTCTTTTCCATGATCATGGAAACTTTAAAACATTTTTAAAAAGTCAAAAGTACATGAATTGTCAGGTTTTAATAAGTTTCTTTGGTCTAAAAAAGGGAATAAATCAAAAACATTTGGAATCAAAAGGATACTGATAGTATTTGTTATTTTAAAACGCCTCAAGGCTTCCCCGCAAAAAGGTTTGAAATTTGAATACCCCTGGTGCTTCCCAAAATGTTTACACATTTTGTTATCAGAATGCAGAGACAGATTAGTGGATAGCATCACGTACATTTCAAATTAAACTTGACTTCTCAAGTCTCCAATATCCTGTTTTACAATATAGCGCAAGTAATATGGTCAAAGGCAAAATTAATAAATTGTATAAAATATAATGCACATGTGATTCCCGATGTTCATTATCAGTGATACTCTTTTTTTCTGTGCAGTAGTCCAAAAACTTTTTATATTATGTTATTACTTCTAGTATCAATTATCTTCTTTTGAATGTGAGGATTTAAAATGCTTATCATTTCCCATAATCTCTTAATCCATTTCTAATCCCAGAGATTTCTCCGTAAGAACTAAATTGCAATTTGGTAAATATTCTACACTTCTTATCATTTAAATGAAATGGGCAAAGATATCAGCACTCTGCCTTCTAAGGGCACTTACTATAATGGGAGAGGACTCTCTAATCCTTTTGTTAATTTTTTATTATCACAGAACAGGGAGACCTAATATGGAACATGTTCTAAAAAAAAAAACCCAATGACCCAAACCAGCTTAAGAGAAGGGATGGTGACGACCTTTGTAATAAAAACAGAATGTAGATTAAAAGGACCAAGATGGCAGGTCATTCACATGTACCGAGCTGTACACTACACTCAGGGCAGGGCTGGCTTTTCAGCTGCAGACACACACGGGCGTCTAACCCCAGCTCCCACAATGCAACAGCCGTGTTGCAACGGTTGATGCGAAGAATAAAATGCAAACTCTGTTGTGCTATACTTCAGGATCCTTTTGGCTCCTAATGTTTTGTCTTTAGTCCCATTTTTAGGCCAGAGATTGCCAATGGCTTCCTCTTCTGAGCTTCTCTGTGACCTAGAAAGCGAATCAGCCCTTCACTGCATGCTTGTTACTGGGTGTCATTGCTGTGCCTTCCCGAGTTTACAGTGACATCTTAGAGGTTTAAATCATGTGGGCACTTAAAACAACGCCTGTGCAGAGGAAACTTTGAGTAAATGTTTTCTAATACCCGTGTTTCAGGACATGGGAGAGAAATATGGCCTGTTTCTAAAAATTATAATAATTACTATAGGCTCATGATAGAGAGATCATATTTAACAAACATCATTTGTGAAGGATGAGCAGAGACAAAAATCTACACAAACTCTCTACTAGAAAATGTAGCTCTTTTTACCGATGACTGAAAAGTATAATTTGTACTTTAGTCTTATAAAGTTATCAAAAGGACTTAAGTTAGATTTTAAGGAGATGTTCCAGAAAAGAGTGTTGACCTAGAAAAATTTGACTAGAAGGTAGTTTATATGTTGGTAGCAGATACTTTGAGGCTCGAGGCATAGCGGAAATCCATCTGCCCTGAGACTGGAAGCCCTTCTGCTAGAGTCCCTGGAAATCTCTGCTCAGGGCTTTTTCAGAGGTGCTTGACACCTCTGGAGATAAGAATTGGGGGGGATTATATATTGTACATCCTCACCTATGAGGCAAAAGCACTTAAAATTGTTTTTCTTTACTGTGATTTTATTATTATTTACTTATTTATTAATTTTAGATATATTTTACATCATTCTTCAGTTTTGTACAATGTGTGCTCTCTCCTCTCAGGTGTAGTCCCCATAAAATTTCCACCACGAATATTCCGTGCGCCCTCACCATAGTCCCTAGTGCTTACTTAAGAAAATGTTTAAACTGAGTCCCAGAGATCCCAGGCAGCACTGGGCTCATTACCACATCTGTATTAGCATCTTTCCCTATTGTGTTTCACCTCTCCTCACCCACCCTTCCCTCTTGAGGCCACCTCCCAAATCCACTAGTAACCCCGTAACCTTTAGCACCAGTTACTGGCAGATCCCTCCCTCCCCACCATCACCTTTTAAAGAGATCTAACAAAGTTATACATGATGATGTTTTTAAAGTTACTTGAAATGGGTTCTCTCAGAGACAAGAAGATAGCCCCAGGGTGCTTGAAACTTATCTCCAGCTCTGTCACCCTATTTCCAAATACATGACAATACGCTTTTGCTAACATTCTAGCGGGCTTCATCTGTCCTATTTGCTGTGACTCCAAGGAAACAGGAAATAGATGTGGGCTGGAATCCTAACTCTTGAATTCACCTTCAGTGACCCAGAGTTGTCTGAGCTACACAGTGAAAATACAGAGGGGAGACGCTGCAAACCCAAATTTAGGTTGTTAATTATTTTGAAACTTCAGTAGTAAGCACTGGTAAGCTGAGCTGAGCTGTGCTAGCTTCCAGAAAGCCCTGTCCTTCTTCCCCCCTCATCATTTCCCTGAGGAAAGACATGGTTTTGAATTGTTCAGGTTCCAGGGTACGCACACCACTTTTGCCAGGAGCAAAACATGTAAAGGAAACCCGGTCTCTCTATTTTGGGTTTGAGCAGGTTGTTCTACTTTTCATTGTGAAGGTGAGTCCCGAGACTCTGCTTTCATTTTGGGGAGAAAAAGAGCAGGTATGTTAGCCTCCTTGATAGAGGGCTATTTAGACCTATCTAGCATAGGAATCAGGAAATACTTCCACATGATTCAAACTCACTCACCAGGGTTCAGCTGGCAATAAACCTAGCTAATAAGAAAGGACTCTAGTTCCTATCTTACCACACTGTGCATACGGGTACTTTTGAAGAGAAAGCTGGGCTAGCCAAGACAGAAATCAGGGGCTTCTTGGAGTTCCCATCTTAACCTGACTCCTGCAGAAGTTCAACCGCTCATTTGCTGGAGACATAAAAACCAGGTGACTTCATTTGTATAGACTAGACAAAATTTAAAAGAGTCTCGGTTAAAAATAGGATTTATTTATTCTTCTTTTTTATCCACATCCAAACCTTGGCCACTCATCGGCTACTCAGATCACAAGAGGCAAAGGAAAATAAACCTAACAAATCTCACTTCAAGGGAGAGAGAGTTTTAAACGCCAAGTCCAGAGTAGGTGTGAGGAAGCACCGTTCCTGCCTGAGTGTTTCCGGGGGCTACAGGAAAGCTTTCTCAGAGAGCAGCTTTTGTCACCCATTTCACAAATATTGAGTACCCCCTGAATGGTAGGAATAGTGCAGTAAAAGTATTGTAAAATAACTGTCTGACTTTATAAAACTTATCCTAACCTACATGGTAGTAACAATATAAAGAAGCCAGGGAGCAAAGAGAGAGAAATTCCTACTACAGAGTGTCATCTCAAAGATAAAGATCACTTTTAAACAAAATCTGCAATGAGAAAGGCACACGAAAGAATTCATCCCCTGGACAGAAATACATGCAGGGAGGCGGCTCAAGTTCTTAGTTCCTAACACAGCCAAGGAAAGCCACTGGTTTTTCCCCTGTGACTGCGTGATGGGGGTTGGTGTCTTCCTACAGCCCTGAGGCCGGATGGCTTCAGGCTAAACTCGACACAGTGGAAGCAGAGAGAAGAAACAAATAACCTGAGACCTGGTGACATCCTTGCTTGTGGGGGATTAAATGATTCCAAAGCCTGCTCGCCTTAGGGATTTCCTTCCTTGGGAGACCCTGTAACAGCTGAACGAGTGTTGTGGGTGTTCCTGAATTTTCCAGACGCAAATATTTTGATGGCTTAGAAATCAATCCTAGCAGTGCAACAGTCACCTGGAGAGAATTTAAGTGGTTATCTGGTCACCCAAAGTTGAAGGCAGTGGCATCTATGAAGGGATGGCTTCATGACTGTCCCTGGCAGGCAGCAGCAGAGACCAACATTTGATCTCATCTGAGGCATCTGTCCAGGCAAAGATTTGAGAGGGGCTGAATTGCCCTGGCCAAGGAACAACATTTATGCTTTGCTCCTATTGGCTCTGGAAAAATTAAAATTCAAGAAAGAAAATGATGACCTTGATTTTTAAAATTCTTTACTCAAGTTACAGACTAAATCTCAGGAGAGTCTTATGACCGCTTAACAAATCTCTCATTTTTTTTTTTTTTTACTTATGGAAATGAAAGAGCTGAAAAGCAAATGTACTCTGTTTCTGCAAGTTGTGGATTTCCACAACATTTGACTTTACAACCTTAGCAGAATCTCATGAATGAGTTAGAGCGATGGGTAGTAACAATGGGACACCTAGAATTGGAATGGGTGTATCTAAGATGGCCGAGAGGAGTAAAGGAAACCAGGCTTCTAAGTCCAATGTCCAATGAACTTTCAATCAGGGGAGCTGACTCCTAGCCTTCCTGCTTTCTAATGGCTTCTTTCATGCCTAAAAGAGAGACTCAGAATCTCACTGGTTGAAGGGAATTACATTTCAGTGGGAAGCCAGTTAACCTCATCACACTGCAGCACTGTATCCCAGTCTAGAGTTGCTTTAGACCCATCATGCTGGATATGGGAGAAAGGAGGGATTACAAAGTTAAGACTAGCAGAATGTGACTTAACTGCCAAAAGAATTGGAGCAATTTTCTAATTCATATCAGGAAGAATCTGGGGAGCATGTCTGTGCTTGTTAGCAAAGAGGTAAAACATAAATTTAGACTGGGTTGAATTTGCCTCTAGGAGTGCCAGATATCTGGATTCAGTGTGACTTCACCAGCTGGAAGCTGTGATAATTGTTTGGTTGAAGGACAAAAATAGTCTCAGGTGGCTTTTGCTGAATCAAACTAAGAGGGTAAAGACTTTATGGAATAAAAAAATCCAAAAGTATTGGGAGATAAAATAGGTTGGGGTATCAATTTAACATATGTGGCTAACTTTTCTGCACCTCACTTTGTCCCTGAGATGGCTGTGAAGACGAGATAGTCATCATTGTCCGGGGACGCAGTGCAGAGCGGGGGAAACACATGTCAGAGCCCTTTCCTGGCTGGAGGCTGGAGCAGCTGGAGGAAGATCGAAAAGACTCCCTGTCTTCCATGGAAAAGGGAAGTTGCTGCGGTGACAAATGCCAAGTGGTCACACTTAATTACTGAAAGCAAGATGGATGTGATTTCTGTAGTATGGCGTCGGCCTGCTGTGGTAATCTGAGTGTTCTGGTCTGGTCTGTAAATTCACTGGCGGTGTCCAGATAACTGGGGTTTCCTAGCATGAAAGCAGATGGTGAGTTCATTAAGGTCTCACTTAATTTGCACATCTGAGTGAGAACAAGTTGGGTAAACAAAGATCTGCCTTGGACACAGAGATATTGGCAACCCCACACTCAGCGCCCTTTGAGGGGAGGTGAGCCAGGCATGCATAAGAAAAGCTGTGCAATGTAACCCAAGAACAGTCCCTGAATCTCCCAATTAGCATTCCTCAAAGGACTCAATAGTTACTTTTAGAATAGTCAAACAAAAGAGAAGGGCCAGTCCAGGTTTTTATGGTCAAAAGATAAGTTTTCACCTAACAGCGATTTCTCGCAGGTCAGCCCTCTGCGAGTCTCCCTGGAAATTCTCTGCCACACCTTCACAGCAATAGAGGCTGGTAGAGTACTGAGACTGTGTACAAGATACAGGCTTGTATTTCAGGCCCCTGAACACACCAGCAGAGGTGAGGACACCAGGGGTTTGCCTCATTATACCAGTGAAATTATAAGGCTTGAAACCCAGCTCTTGATTAGGCCAGCGGAGAGGTGGCTGCTATTCTAATCTTGAGGCTTAAAAGTCCTAATGCCCAAAAGATATGGTGCTTCTCCCTCTCAATGACCCATTTGTGCACCCAGAATTCAAGGGCCACAGAGGTCAGCACCGGCTATTGCTGATAACCTGTGAGTTCTCCAGTGAATGCTCTCTCAGAAGACCCAGGGTAGATGCTATTAGAAACGTCATCCTTATTTCTTTGACAATGGTATTACCCAACAATTGCTCTTAAGTAATTCCTGAAGTACAAAGTTCCAGTGAATACAAACTCCCAACAATGGACCTAATGAGGATCAGTAAAAAATAGAATTTGACCAGAACACACCTCACAGCCCATGGTTGTTTCCCCAAGCCCTTTTGGGGAATGCAGTAGATTCCCATTATTCGTGGATTTCTATTTGTGAATTCACCTACTCACTAAAATTTATTTGTAATCCCCCAATTAAAACTGGCAGTGCTTTCCGGCCACTTATGGACAGGTAGATCAGTAACGACTTTAAGTTCCCTCTGCATATATTCCCAACTGAGGTCCAGCAAGGTGCTGGATCGTTTTCTTGTTTCAGCTGTCCTGCGGAGGTGACCAGAGCTGCCCCCACCAAATAAATGTGGTGACGCACTATGTTGTAAAGTTTTGTATTTGTAGTGATTATGTTCTATGCTTAGTTCATATATGAATCTGGGCAAGTTTCCTATCTTTTGATTTCCACATTAACCAGAGGTTAAATATAGTGTTTTGATGGGTTTAAATAATATTAATGCTACACCTGAGAAGAGAAAGCCTACACTGTACAAAAATGAAGAATGATGTAAAATATATATGAATAAACTGACTAACTAAACTAAATAAATAATATTAACGCATAGAAAGCACTGTATGGTGTTTGGCACAAGGTAAGGGCTTATTAAATGTTACTTGTTATGTTATTGTCCTTTGAAGAATAAAACCTCTCACACTCTAGAGGTCAGAGTTGAAAGGATGGGAAATGCTAAGGACTTTGATGGGATGTTGGGAATGATAGTGATTTATTCTTACACACAAACCAAACTGGGGCCACAGCACCATATAAAAGTTTGTAATTCTCTGTACATAATGTATCCATTTATATAATGGGAACCCATCCACACAGAAGATTTCTCTTCAACTGGTGTTTCTAGTGTTGTTCCAATGGGTAAGGTTATCCCATAAGTTCCAAAGATATTTTTGGGACAGCAGCAAACAAAAAACAATCATCACTTGACCATACTTGCCCTTCAGTGCTCTAGAAGTGATTCTAAGACTGCTCAGTAAAACCTGAAATACACAATGAAATACTACTCAACAATCAAAAAAGATAAACTCGTGTCATTTGCAGCAACATGGATGGAGCTTGAAAATATAATACTAAGTGAAATAAGGCAGCAGGAGAAAGATAAATGATGGTGTCACTAATAATGTGGAACGTAAAGCAACTAAATTAGCAGTCAGATAAAGACAAACTGAAAAACCAACCCTTGATTACTGACTACAGAACTGAAACACCAAGGTGGGGGAGAGGAGGAAGGAGAAAGGAAAAAAACAAAAGGGAAAAAGCACAATGATCTATGGTGATGGGATATGGATGAATTGATGGTGGGTGCACTATGGGGGCAATACCTGATAATGGTACCCCAATAATATGTCAATTAAAAATAAAAAGTAATTTAAGAAACCTGAAATACCAGCTTTCGTCATGACTTCAAGTTCATAGGAAGTTGCTGTATTTAAAACGTAAGTTATGTTATTTGTAACATTTGAATTTTAATATTAATGTAAAAATACAAAACATTATGACATTTGATAAAACAAAATCCATTCATTGTAACACCAATTTTTAATTTTTATCTTATTTTTCATTACCGTTCATATTTTTATATATGTAATTTTTTATTTTACTTTTAAAAAATTTAGCACCATTCAATACATTTTTCATTATCCATTATTTCCGTCATCAATGCTACAGTATTAAATGACTGTATAATGTATTTAGTGTTTCAAATATGGTTGAAACATGGCTTAAATGCCAATTTTAAAAACAAATCTCATGGGAGAGAGATATTTTATTAGGTATACACAAAGTTAAAAAGATGTTTTTAATAATATAAGTACCTATGCATTTAAAAAAAATGGGACCAAAAGCATAATCCATTGTGGTTAAAAGTCATTTATAATGTAGTGCTCCCCGTGAGACTTTGGTATCCTCATTTTGACCTTTCAGCCTGAATATAAAAATAGAAGACTTTATCATAGCTTTAGTGGAACTATTTTGGGACATATAACGTCATGACAGAAACTTAATAAAAATCAAACACAAAGAGATGAAAGTGGGGATTTTTCTTTGCAGAAATTCCTTTGGGGTTATATCCTGCCTTAATTCTATAAGAATTCCCACAGAAATCAATAGGAGATTAAAATAAATATCAATGGCAGGATACAGTTCAAATTATGAATGAAAAACTTGAAACTTGACAGGTTAATTGTTTTTCAGAGCGATTGGAATTTGGGGCACTATTTTCACGAGGGAAAACTGACATCTTGGCTGTAGATTAATCACTGCACAGCATTTTGTATGGCAGGGCCTTCTCTATGGGAGTTTTATCCACTCATTGTTTGGTGACATCGGTTTCTGCCATTTTGAAGGGCAATTTTTCAGACAAGACCTCCTGATTTTGCGTTAGTAGTCATGTTCCCAATATGCGATTATTTTATGTATGTAGATATACACAGATAAAGACACAGCTGTAGGGAAAGAAATTTATTTTAAGCACTCTTTGTTTAGCTAGTTATCCTATATTATTTTGAAACAAAAATTGATAAGATCACAAATAAAGAATTCAAAGATAAGACTGGATAATGTAGCTCTTTGGCTACAAAATGTTGCACCTCATAGAAATGTGTACATAGTGTTCAGTTTGCCAAACTGATCTAGAACCCTTAAAGAGGGGTTTGGATAAAGGTCTGACTTTGTATTCATTAATGGACTTTGCCATTATACCAATAAATTCAGATACTTAGACACTTTATTTAGCTTCTCCGAATTATTTCATTTTTTCCTTTTTCTGAAAAAAAAAAAAGAGCATAGCAATAACTTTTTGTAAAATGAGATTCAGAAAAGAACAACTAAACATGTAAGGGTTTTGTTTTCTAACCTAATTATAAATCAGGAGTAACCACCCATGAGAATAGTGACATTAGGTTCGGCAGCCCTGAGAGTCTTGACACTTCCTTCACCAGTACAAGGTGACTGCCACAATTCCAGATACCGTGATTTTGTTCAGGGCTAGTGAAGGGGTAAAGGAATGAGGTCATCGATACCTGCCTTTTTAAAAATTAATCAGTCAATCAATCAATCAATCAGTCAGTCAGAGATTTTTCCATAAGTCCCCTTGCATCTGTCAACTTATGTCTCCATCTAGAACTGTACCATATGACCAACCCAGGGTACAAAAGATAAAGGAAAATAGAATGGAACATTTTTGGCAGAAGCAAAATTGCGTTGGTTTGTTTCTCATATAATGTCTTTTAATAATCCTAAAGATACCAAATTGCCATAATAATTTAGATATATGTGGGCACACCCTAGGACTTTACTTCATGAGGTCAGAAACTGTCTTGTTTGTTCCGATAGCTCCATCATTAAGAGCATTAGAAATACACTGGCTAAGGTATATAAGGGACTGAATCACTAATACTCACTTCAAAGATGTTATTCAATTCAATTGCCATTAAGTATGTGCCTATTATGTTCAAACTATTTGTTAGGAGCTAGAAGAAATACAATGATTTTAGTAATGTCCACACACTGAAAGGTCTTATAATCTGTGATGGGCAGATAAATTTGAATCCAGTCAACTATAACATCAAGGTTAGATGTGTTAGAAATAAAATCAGAGATTTAAATAAAGTGATCCAGAAATAGAAAACAAAAGCAGTTATTTCCACTGGAAATTAATTGAACAATTAACTGGAAGACTGAACACAGAGGACAAATCTCAGAGAATCAGATCAACTGCTACAGTGGCAAAGATTAAAATGACATTGACAATACTTCATAAAGTAATTCATATTTACTTGCAAGTGAAAGAAAAGATTAGTGGATGAATCTTCTGGGAACAATGACAAGAGTGGTGGGTTTTGATTATTTAACAGTTAAAAGGAAAACACAAAAAAGACTTTTATGAAGTTAAAGGAGTCCACTACGAAGATAACTGAGGAGAGAAACACTGAAGTTATAATGAGATGTCTAGTCTACAGGGAAGAAAGAGCAGTTGTTTGAAGTGGAAACATTTTTTATTTTTGTGAGACCCAAGATCCCGAACAGTAAGCATTATAAAAAATTTTTAAAAATTAAGTATGAGTAGGAAAAAAAGATTCTGCCTCTGAATAACTTTAAAATCTGAACAGACATTGAGTTTGTTATCAAGGAAGCTGTCAAGAGAGCTCCAAAATAAATCAATAGGATTCCATATTTACCTCAGGTTGAAATGATCTGATCAATTTATTTTTCATCTAAGTGTGGAATGGAAACCTCTATCTAAAGCATGTTAGTGTTGCTACATTAGTTTCTTTTAATATTAGTTGCAGCAAATATTTTAAGATGATTGAGGCATGAAAATCTGTCTGAGATTAAAAACCTGCTGTTAGCCCAAAGAATATCAAAGTAAATGAAATGTCAGGAGAAATTCAATGTACATGTCTGAGCTTGTAAAACAACATGTTCAAAAGATTAAACTGAGAGAAATATTGTCTCCATAGAGCCAACATTTCACTAATTTAGGTAGTCCATAAAATTTCTTGTTCAGTGTCTACCTCATGAACTCTTATTAAATAGTATGCTTTCCCTTTTTCTGAAGATGAGCCAAGGTTTGTTGAGCATTTACTATATTCCAGCTACCATTGCTAATTATATTACACATTTTCTCATTTAATTTTCATAGCAACTTAATGAGGTAGAAACCATCCGTAATTTTCTCTTACGCATGATAAAGCTGAGATGTTATATGTGTATGTAGGTAAAAGGGGCAGGGGAAATGGGACTTCTAAGATATTCTGTAATAATGTAAATGATAGGAAGTATATATATATTTTGGTCATGATGAAAATGTATTTTTCATATATTTGGTCTTCATGCACAGTTCCTGCCTCTCAACTCCTAGATCTTGAACTTTCTTGAGATAATAGAGGAATAGAGCTTTTATCTTAATATCATTCAGTTCCTGCCAACTCCTCAGAGTCCTCCAAGTTTAAAAGGGCATCTTATCTTAAGGGGTCTATGTTAATGAAGGTAACTTTTGAAAAACACCTGAGAATGGGGCTTGTTGCCAGGAAACCATTTTAGACTCACTCTGATTGCCTGGAAGGGAAGGCAGAGGATAGAAGTGGGGTCCAGTTGCCAGTGATTTAATCCCTCAAACCAAGGCAGTGCAGTTTCCATAAAAGTCCAGAAGGAAGCAGCTTTGAGAGCTTCTGGTGGTGACGGTGTGAAGATTTGGGGAGAGGGCACACCTGAGAGGAAGCTCTGTGCCTTCCTCCACACCTTGCTTTATGCTCTTTTCCCTCCCGCTGTTGAGTCATAGTCTTCCTTATCTTTTGTGGTAAATGTGTCATCTAATGAGTAACAGGCTTTCTTGAGTCCTGTGTGCCTCTTAGCAAATGAACCCAACACGAGGTCAGTGTCCTGAGAAACTCTGATTTACGGCCACTCAGCAGCGAACTTAATAATCTGGAGCTTGGGAATCCCTCCTGAAGTGTGAGGTGGGAGCTCTGGGGACCTCTAAGCTACTGGCGTTTGCTCAGAAGTAGGGGCTGCAGCCTGAGACTGGATGAAAGGCTCTGTCAAGGAGACGAGCTTTAACCCGTGGAATCGGGGCCATCTCTGCATGGAGAGTGTCAGAACTGAGTTGATATTCGGATTCCCCTCTGGATCTGAGAAGGGTTTGTTGGTGAGGGGTGAACCTGAGTGATCACACAGCTGCCGGACATTGGGCCGCAGGACAGCAGGGGACAAGGCGCATCCCTGGACCTTAGTATCCATCATGAACGCCTGTTCCAGCTGTTCCATGGAAATTGAAGGTGCCAGTGTTCTCGGCTCCGTAAAGAAAGTTTCGATAAACGTTAGACAAAATTGTACAGCCAGTTCCCACTGATGAACGCGTTTATCCCTGGCAGAGAGTTGTTCTTAGTGCTCAAACAAATTTGTTTCTTTTGCCAGGGAAATAGAAAATCTGTGTTATGTGATGCTAAATGAAAGTGTTCAGGAAATGTATTAAGACGACAGTAGTTGTGTTTTCTTTTATGTGTTGTGTTTATGGCTCAATGAGGAAATATTTTGCCAGATTGTCCGTCTTTAAAAGGGGAATATTCATTTCTTAAACTTATACATGTAACCATTGTTCCATCCAAGAAACGGTGTTTGAAATTAGAATAAATACCAGCACAATGAGAGTCTCCATTGCAATGAAGTCTGTGTCTGAATACAATTATCCCTTTAGTGGTATTATATTGACATTATGTTGATAGAAATACTTGATGAAGCAACTGTGGCTATGGTTTCTATGAGCAATTCCTCTTCCATTGTCCTTGGGATTGGGGAGCTACGCAAAAGGGACTGGAGCATTTGGGGCACAGAGAAAAGAGAAATGGAGATTGCAAGGATGAAGGAGAGTGAGCCTCAAACTAGTAAATGTCTGAAAAGTTAAGTCTATATAATCAGACAGTGCAAGCCCATGAGTCTAAATGGAGAATCTTACCGAGTATCTAGGAGCCAATTTGGAAAGTTGAGCCTAAGAGAATCCCCTTGGGCACAAGATATGAGGTAAGGATTCTTTTATAGCTTGGCAGCAGTAGGTCTGTATGCTGGGAAAGAGATCAATTTTAAACACTTGAAGTTATTAAAATCTCATTTTCACAACTGAGTCTCTCAACGGTGGACAGTTCAGTTAATGGGATAATTTAACCAAGAAAGTGCATCCAAAAATTTCCTTCAGGACTGATACAAGAAACTTTACTAAAGCAACAAAATCAGAATTTCTTAAATTGTACCATGCACATTCTAACAGCAAATCTAATATTAAAGTATTAAAAGATTTTTTTAAAGGCAATATCCACAGAGACTTTTATTTCTTGACCTCCCTTTGCCCCTCAATCTATAATCCATACAAATCAAGTGGGAGAAGCTGGCAAAATGTTTGAATTACCTTACAATGACACATTATGAATTTAAAGTAGAAGGAAGGAGATAACCTAACAATTACCCTAAAGTAACATAGTCAATAATTGCAAATTTAGGAACATTGTTCAATAGAATTAAAAATATCCCCAGGTAGTCACAATTTTAGAAAATTTCCTTATCATGTAAAAATCTTCTGGGTAAAAAATGGGGAGGGATTTTCTACCTGTGATTGGTTTTGTAGCAAAGCAAAACAGACTTTAGGATCCAATAGTAACAGGTCCTGTATATGGGGTACCCACAGTCGATGAGACCCTGTGCTTAACTTTGTTTTTGTCATTTCCTGTGTGCCTCACATTAACACTCCAGAGGAGCTGCTACTCCTGACTGAACACACAAAGATGAAGAAATGGGCCTCGAGGAGTTCTATCCCTGCCAGAGCTGGGATTCGAAGTCACTCTTGATTTTGAGAACAGGACAGATATGGTTACTATAACTTTGCCAGATAATTCCTTGTTACAATAAACTAGGAAAATATATATGCCAAAGGGGCATCCTTTGAACACCTGAATCCCCTGTAAGTCAATCATGGTAAAAGCATACAATAAAATGAAGTTTTCTATCATGGCCTTTGAACATTTTAGGTTCCATCATTTCAGTTACTTGAATATTGAAGAGTTGGTTTCCCTGGTGGAGATATAAGCCTGTTCTTTCTTGTCCAGGTTCAAAACAAATGGGCAAATAAGATGAAGAGCAAGGTACATGGAGAAACAAAACATTGCTTGTTTAAAAAAAACTGACAAAGAAAGGTTTTAAAGGTCATATGGGCTTGGTAAATGAACCCCAGAATTAGTAAGACTTGCCCACCCAGTCAAGGCCTTCTGGATGACCTGTTTTGGGGGAAAGCCTGCTTCCAGGCACAATAAGAAAAGCCTCTAACTGGGCGCCAATAGCTCTCAAGAGGAAAATAGTTGGGTTGGCTTTGCACACCCAGGTCTTTCATTGCAATTATCCAACTAAATCACGTCACTGCATGGGGCAGAGCAAAGGGACAGAGAGGGGGCAGGTTGGACTGGAATGGGACAGCCTAGGAAGAAGAAAGCATCAGCCTTCCCTTCTAACATCAGCCAGAGATTTTGTGTTTCGTTTTCTTTTAGCTGCCCAGGCTGAGATTCTGAGACTCTGTGTGGTTAGGCCCAAGAGACCTCAGCCTAGGACAGGCTGGTCGCCATATTCTCAAGGCCAGTCCCTACTCCGCTCTTAAAGATGGCGCACAGCTCCTTTGGCATCCTCTGGGGACCACTCATGGGGAAGCTCCAGTCTCCTCAAGAAGGCTCTGAAATGAGTAGTGTACCCCAGGAACTAAGTCTATTCCAGGGTTACTCTACTGAAATCTGATTCCCTATTCTATTTCCCATTCCAGGTTTTATGCAAGCACGCTTTCTAACAATCTATCACCATTTTTGCATGGAGATCTAATGACAATAGGAAGAAATATAATAAAATGTATAAACACTACAATAGTGAAATGCTAGACAACTTCCGTTCCTGTCCTTCTGCTGCCAGGTTCACGGGAGGAATTGAAAAAACAAACCTATTAAATTTGCTTAAGTTTTTAAAAAAATTTTTTTAAATTCCTTTTTAAACTTTAATTTTCTTTTTTTTAAACATTTATTTATTTATGCATACAAGAACTGGGGTGTAGGCCAGAAGTGTGGAGCAAGAGTGTTGAGAAGATTCACCAGAAACAGTGGGGAGCAGAAAAGGCAGATCGACTGAAATCCACTGCTGAGGGGAGCAGTGGGCGAGGCAGAAGAGGTCTGCTGTGCCATGTGGGAAGATCCTTGGCCAGGGATCAAACTCGTGCTGCAGTGGCTGTGGACAGCTTCCTTGTGCTGAGACTTGTTGCGCCACCAGGGAGGTCCTTAAACTTTAATTTTCTTGACAATGCATATTAAAACTTAGAAACTAAACTAATTCCCAATTTTTAAAAATCTACTCAACCATATTAGAGTTTTCCCCAGACTATCTGGATACATGAAAATGGACTTTTTTTTCAGGCCCTTATACATTTTATTAAGTGAGCACAAAGTATCTAATGTCTCTCTTTGTAGAGTCTGAGGACTTAACAGAACACACTAGATTATAATCACAGTCCTTATATACCAACTTTAAGACAAAAACAGCAATCCTCAGGTCCAAGAACTGTTCCTGGTAAAAACCCCTGAGCTCATTATTTAATATTACCTAAAACTAGAGTAAAAACTCAGTTATCTCGACATGAAAGAAGGTGTGTTAATTTATCTACGGTGGTGTGACCAATCCCTGGGAAATTTAAGGAACCAACCTGTTTTATCTCCCTGGATCAGCGGCTCAAGAACCTGGGAGAGCCTTGTTGGTTCTGGCACAGTCCAGCTGCTGCCAGGCTGTGTCCATCATTTCCTGGGACTGGCAATTCGTGTCCAAACTCTTTCAGGTGGTAGTAGACAGCCTGTACTTCCTCACTAGTCATTGGCCAAACACCTCATCTTCTCGGCCCATGAGCCACTCCCTAGGCAGAGCGTGTTCATCCAGGACAGCTGACTTCTGTCTGGACCAGTGATATGGGAGAGATAAAGTAAAAGAGGGCAGCCTCGTGTTGGCCTTACCCTGGTGTCTGAGTCACCCGCTGTGTCTGCTGTCTTACTCTGTTCCTTAGAAATGAGTCACTAAGTCTGGTCACACCCACATCAGAGAACATTACACAAGAGTTAAACTCCGGGAGGCAGGAATCATCGGGACTTCTCGGGAACTATTTCCCAAAAATGGTCATGGAGAAAATTCTTAATGTTTAGCGCCACTGAGATCCCACTGGTAGGTAGCTGCAAATTAAGTAGAAGCCCGTATTGTTCATTGACATTAAACCCCCACAAAAGGGTTTAGTAGATGCCCCTGCTGTTTCTGGGAGAAATCTGTCCATGTGCAACTTCCAAATTGTCATTCCTCTTTGAACTCTGAGCTCTTGACACTTGGGTGCTGTGTAGACGAGGAGCTCTGTCTGGTCACGTAGCAATGGCGTATCTTGTAGGGAGATACTTTTATTTCTGTGTCATCGTGGCTATTGCCTCTGCCTTTGGTTATGTGATTACCTAGGCCACCAAAATTTGCTTCTTAGGGATGGTGTTTTTTTTTTTTTTATCTTTTTCCCATATTTACTTCAACTAGAGAAACATTTGCAACATTTTCTTGAAATGAAACTATGGTGGATACTTCTGAAACCTGTGTCCTTTGGGTTCTACTGAGGACCAAGTTCTCTGCCATTTGCTCTTGAGACTACCTTTCCCCTGCTTATGATTCCTTAAGTTTGTCAGACAGATCCCCACATAATATAGGAAAACACTGCAAGTGCCTGATAATAACTATGTCCCTTTGAAATCTTTCCTGTATTTCTTTGAGTAGTTTCTATCTAAGCCTATGGACAAAACTCATAAATCCAGTTTTCTTCTTGGCCCTGAACAAAGAGAAAAATTTGATGGTTGATATTGCTGTTTACCAAAGCCTACTGCCAATAATTTAAAGACAGAACCTTAGAAGTTCTCCTGACACATGCAAAACTCAACTGTCTTATAGTTTGAAAGCAGCTGCCACCAGAGCTGCAAATTTATAGAAAAACAACAGTTTTCTGTACAACTTAATTTTTTGCCTCAGCTGTCCTTGAGCCCTAAAATCTCAGAACCACTTACATTTGTTGTGGTTTTTGCTGTCTACCCAGGCAAGTGTATTTCAAAGTCCAGAAGCAGCAGCTTTAGCTCTGAGCTGCCCAAGCCTGCTGAGGGTTTTCACTGCCTCAAACATCTTTATCAGGCTCTTCTAGACTTATGTCTGTAGCAAGTTGGTCTCCCATTCACAGACCCGGATTAGAATGCCATGTGTCTTAAGTCTTAAAGATTCTGGCCCATGAGACCACCTTTAAACGTGGACCCAATATAAACTACTACAAACCTCTAAGTACTGGCCACCACAGAGCTGTAAACACCACATCATACCCCTAATTAAAAGTCTTTCCATGTGCGTCCTTTCTCCTTAATTTTGCTCCTTGCATCTCATTTCTCATGGTTTCCAGCCAACCCATCAAATATTGGTGTCTTTAAGTTAATTCTCGAAACTGAAACCTCTCATAGTGACAGCAGACCTGCCTGGACAAGATCAGTTTCTGATTGTACTCTCTCCACTTAGAGACTCTATCTTAAGAGATAAATGAAAAGGAGGTGAACATACTCCCATTCATCTTCCCAAATTTGCCAAGATGCATAGTCTGTGTGTGAGTAGTGAATAAGCTATGGGAAGCTTACACTAATTGACTACTCTACAGGGGAAAAAAATAAAAACCTCAGGAGCGAGAATGAAGCTTTCTCTTGTAGTAGAAACAATCAAGAGTCTCTCTAAGCTCAAGCAGAGGCTAGAACAGAAAAAGAAAATGTCACCTAGGAGTATGTTGAGGATTTTTGCAAAGCGTAGCTGTGACTTTGGAGCACTATGGGAACAGATAAACACATTCACCAGGAAAGAATCAATTTTGTCAGAGAAATCGACTCCTTTTCCTCTCGTGCCCTTTATGCTGCTCTTTGCGGTGGTCTGGGATTAGACCCCCTCCTTTCCCTGAGCATCCTTTGGGTTGTGTCAACAGGGACCTTCCACGTGCAGAATTCAACCAACACTCCTGTTCTCCTCCGATGTGATCGCCCTTTGATATTTAAGACTATGGTTTTTGAAATGGGATGTTTTATTTTTCAAGATCTCTTTTTTAAGAATCTCGTCTGTCTTGACTTCATTAACCCTGCAACCGCCAGGATCCTTGGCTTTATGAAATCTCCTTCACTTTCTCTTTCTCAGAGTCAAGGTCATTTTTGCCTTCTTTAAAGAAAACAATCACACCAGCATCTGCCCCAACTCTGCTGAGTTCTAACCACGCGCTCTCCCTGGCCGCGGTTTCTACCGCCTTGCCTGTGCCAGTAACTCAGAGAGCACTAAAGTTAGCCCTGAACTAGACTTCCAGCTTCCTACAGAATAGATGTTTATTTTAAATAGGCAAGGTAAATGTGTCCAACACTTCATCTTTTATTTTCTGGTTCTCTTTAATATATTCCTTACCTCAGTCAATCAAATCCCCATTGTCAAGTAACTCGGGCAGGGAACAACAAGGTCATCTACCACTTTCACTTCTCCCTCACTTCCATGGTCATCTCGGCACGTGGGTGGGCGTCGTTGTAGAGATTTGTCATGTTTTGCAATCAGTGAGGCAGACCTGAGTTCAGTCCCAGCTGTACCACTTCCCAGCCACGTGACGGCCCCCAAGCGCCTTAATCTCTAGTCCTCAATTCCCACATCTGCAAAATAAGCGGAATAGACAAAATGCAACTCGCTGGGCGCTTAGGAAGAACCCATGAGAGAAAAATGCACGGAGTCCTCACAGGAACAGACACGGAGAAACAGGCCGCCTCTCTCGCAGGCCTTCTCCTGCATTGGCTCAAGTCTGAACTGTCTGGCGATTGCGTGGCCTTCTTTTATTTCTGCCGTCACTGCCTTACTTTATTTCCTCTTCTCTTCTCGTGTTGATCATTGCAGCTGACCTGTCTCCTTGTTTCTAGTGTCTCATCCTTTCAGGACATCATTCATACTGTCAAAAGCATTCTCTTCCTCAAGCTCAGGCCTATTCATGCCTCTCTTCTGCTTTCACGGTCTCGCGGCTCCGCGCTCTACTGGATAATGCTGGCCCCCAGCACGGCATCAGGACTCAATAATAGTTTACACCGAGCTCTCCTCCTCACACACTGAGGTTGCAGTCACACTAGACTGTTCTCTGCTCCCGAGTGCACTTTCCTAAACTCATAACTTTATTCTTGCCATGGAGAATAAAGAAAATTCTTCAGCCTGAAATACTCAACGCTGTGGCTGCTTCAGTAGAAGCTAAAATTTCTTTCCTTTCTGCTCTGTTAGACGTTCCGCTTACTGTCTTCATCATCATTTCACCTCATCAGAGTGGATTACATGTGCATTTCTGCAACAACTTTGCAAGCTCTTTGAGAGTCGGGACTGTGTCTAATTCTTTGGGTACAGTTATAACATTCAGCACAAACACAGCAAATGATCAGAAAACACTTATGGAAATGAGTGTGTAACTCTAATAAACATCGTAGCCTTGGAATTTCAACTTGTGTCTTTTACGTCTCTAAATTAATTTGTTTATGTTTTGATAATAATTTGCCTCTTTACCACTTCATGGAACTGTGCAAAGAAATACATGCGATTGCCGGCAGCCTGCCAGGTGAGGCCGCCCCTGTGAAGAACAGAGGGAAAGGGGGAGGCAGGATGTGCGCAGTGGCATAATTAAGGTGGTAAAAATGAAATCCGAGATATAATTGCTAGTTATAATAAGTAAACAAATCAATATAAAATTTTTTAATTAAAATAGCAAGAATGGTAACAGCAAGAGTCCAGATGGAGAGTGTTTTCTGCAATGACTATCAGTTTCCCTCACCCTGAGAATCATCCGTTGTAACTTTACTTAGAAACAGGTACACTAAAAAGGAAATCCACTTTATTTAGTACCATATAATCGACAGATACCTTTCCCGTGTTCATGCAGTTTTATTTTACAGCCTCATTTATGTCTCGGTTTTATTGAAGTTCTAGGCCAAATGTGAGCCCTGCGGAGTTAATGAACAAAAGCATCCTTTCCCACTTCTGTTAAAACTTGACAATAGGCTATTTCACAGTGAACACACCTCATGTTCTTAAACAAGGTGCCAATGTGCCCGCACTACTTATAGAGGAAATTAAGAAAGGCGCCTCAGTGCTATGTATCGAAAGCCTTCCAAGTTTCGAAATTCTGCTAATACAGTCTTTTCATTTTCAAAATAAATGAAAAGTCCATTCACTTGGTTGAAGCCCAATTTGTCTGTTTAAGCCTCTATTTTTAAACATTAACACTCCCCATGACTCCTGTGATTGTCCTGTCCGATTGCGAGACCTACCTTGGAATACAAATGCTGTGAACATAACAAATAACCTTTTTGATTCTGTTTCAAGTAAACTTTTTATTAGTTTCCAAATATCAAATCAATGTTCATTACACAGAAATAGGATAATAATAGCACAAAAAAGGAAAATATGTTTTACTACCGAAAAATAGCTACTCTTTCTAGATGTTTTCCTTTGTGTTGAATAACCATTAGTATAGCTGTACTCTGCTACATCGTCTGTAGAGGTGTGTCCTTATTTTGACATTTAATATAATGTATTTTTCCATTTTAAGAAAACTATTTGAGGGCAAAATTGAATGACCATAGGAATATATAATCATTTAAAATCATTCTTTTGTTATCAAATATTTCAGTATGTTGTAAGGACTTAGCTGTTATAAATAATGATGCCCTTCATAAATAATACTTTATAATAGCCATTATAAATAGTAATGGACAGGTTTGTGTCATAAAACTTTTCTTCATTAGTAGGAAGACAGAAAATCTATTGTTTTTACAGCCTACAGGTCTTCTCACTTCTTAGAAACAGAAGCTCATATCCTGTGAGATCCATTCCATTACTTTGTTGCAATCGATGTCAGCCATTCAGGGAGCTCACATGGCATGGTCTTCAGAACATGTGTCATTTTCCTGAAAACTGTGGCTAGTTCAGAAAAAGGCATGTGACCCAAACCAGGATAATTAGAGAATTTCCCAGAACATGTTGTTGGGAGTTTTTATTCAGGCCACTAAATTGGTGGGTAAATTTGCTCGTTATTTGGAGGGAATCTGTCTGAATGATGAAAAAAAAAAAAAGAGCTTTATTCTGTGTCTTTAAGTCTTGTGTTACTTGAAATAAGTTGTACTCAATGGTTTTCATAGTTGCACCAGTTATTCAGTTATTTTGACTTAAACTAGTTTCAGTTTAAATATTATCATAAGCTTGAAATAATTATAACTAAAAAAAAAATTGGATCTTTATAGGAAACTAGCAGATCAGTGAGTAAGTTCCAGATGCAGTGGAGACAGTGACTCAACAATACCTCCATTCCCTTGGTGAGAAATCCAGAAAATAGTTATAAAACAGATAAAAAATTATTAACAAAATGACAATAGTGAGTACTTCCTTATCAGTAATTCCTTTAAAAGTAAATGGATTAAACACACCAATCAGAATAGAGTGGCTAAAAGGATTAAAAAATAAGAAGATCCAACTATATGTTGTCTCTGTGACACCCACTTTTAGTTTGAAAGATACACATTATATAAAAATTAGATGGTGAGAAAAGATACTCTGTGCAAATGGTAACCAAGAGACAGCATGGCTAGCCATACTTACATAAGGCACCAGAGACATTAAGTAAAAAGTTTTTCACAAGAGATGAAAGGGATATTATATAATCATACAAGGATAAATTAATCAAGAAGTTCTAGCAATTATAAATATAGATGCACTGAATATCATCTTAAATATCTGAAGCAAATATTGACAGAATGGAGAAATAGACAATACCACAATAAAAGTAGGAGATTTCAATATCCCATTTTCATTATGGATAACACATTCACAGAGGTGAAGGGAAAGGAGGGTTTAAGCAAAATTATAGACCTGATGAACCTAATGGACTTACATATCAATAGAACCTCTCTCCCACCAGCAGAAGTGTTCTTTTCAAGAGACACAACATTCTCTAGAATCGAGCACTTGTTAGGTCACAGGACAGGCCTTAGCATTTTAAGAATATTGCGATCATATCAAGTATTTTTTTTTCTGATAATAATAGAATGAATCTTGAAACCAATAAAAAATGAAAATGGAAAATTTACAAGTACATGGAAATTAAGCAGCTCTTGTAGACATCTGGCTTTGTGATGACAAGGAATATATTCTTAGGTTTCCAGATAGTGACTCTTGTCACCCCTAGAACCTATTGAGGGCTGAGTTTGGACATGGCCTTCCCCTGGCTTCTTTTCACTCAAGCTCTGTTTTGCTTTTATCACTGGCTCTTCATCTGGCTTTTCATCAGTTTCAGCTGCTGCAGTCAGCCAGCTTTGTTGTGTAGTTGCCTTTATGGAATCCTGTTCCTCAAGCTTGAGTGCTGATTCATCACTGCCAGGTTCTCTTCCAGAACTCTTCCCAGCCTGGGCCTGTAGCGACTCCTGCTCTGTAGCAGGGATGGTTTCTGTGGCTTCATCAGGCATGTTATAAGAGGGCACAAAACAATGGTGGTGGCCAAAATAATGTTTTTAGTGAGCTGAAATTTCCTTTGACTTCAAAATATTTTAAGTCAAAATAAATAGTCACATATTCACAAAATACATTCTGTTTAGACTCTTTGAGATTAAATCGCCATAAAATGTACTGAATTTCCATGGCAAATGTAGATGATACTCTTCATGTGAGTAGGCGCATATTCACTCAACACATGAACATTCAGATAAAGCATTTCCAGCTAAAACATCTTCAGTGATTACAACTACCTGAAGACTAAATTACAAATATTTCCTTGGTAGTCATAATTCAAGACTTGCCTGTAAACTGCTTTGAAATTTCTTTCCTCTCTTTTTCCTTAGTTTACTTGAAGTTCCAAATAAATTGAGGTGCTCATGTTCTTGTGAAAATTTACCAATCTTGAGGCTTTTGTAAGATCTATCTTTAATGTGGACCTGGATGTTCTCCATTCATTTCTTCATAAGAAATATGGTTAATTCAGGGCTAGTCTTAAATACCAGTGTCTTAAAATTATTTTACATTATCTGAAGTATTCTCTCTCCCTTCCAAATAATCCTAATATTTTACATGATGCCTTAGTTATGGTACTTTAGGAAAATTTTATCTGCCTATCAGCTCCACAAAGACAGAACCTTTATCTGTTTCTGCCTTAGAGCATCTTTTAAATGGTGGGTGTGTAATATACTTTGGAAGAAATTAATCTCTTTTAAGAATACAATGTATAGGAAAAGGACTTTTGGAAACTGGGTAATAATCATATTCCTATTGAAGGACTCTATACTTTTTATTGACGAAAATTTCTTATAGGAAACCAATGTGAAACTCTTACATTTTGTTTTTATAAAATGTTATACTACATGAACACTCAAAAAATGAAATATAAAAATTCAGTATCCAAACGTGAATGAAGTACTGTGTTAGACAGATTAACTGTTATCATACTATTACTTCTGTCATGAACAGTTCTAACCCTGGAAAAATATATGAAGGAAAAGTTTCCAGATGAGTCAACAGATAATGCAAGACTAGTCACAATGGCAGGAGGAACTCTCCCAGGGGAACCCTACTCTGCCTGAGAGCAAATTTCTTACTCTCACAAAGAGCTCAAGAAAAGGAGACAATGACGGTGTTAAATGAAATAAGGAAGCAGAGTTCTGAGTTTAGGGTATTTGAAGCAACTTAAATCTATGAGTAGCAATGGGAGACAAAGGAGATGTGCAATAAGACAGCTCTGAAAGTTTGGGTGAAACAATGCTACAAGTCTTTGGCGTGTGCCTGTGCACGTAGGGGGAGAGACTATACGGTGCGTACCAGATTGAAGCTACTATGAGATTAAGAGTATCACAGAAATACTAAAAAATAGCTAGTACTGGAGAAGAGTAGGCTGGAGATTCTGTGCAGAGATCTTATAGTTATTTCCTTAGTACCCTTGACATTCAGCAGAGACAACAGAGAGAAAAAATTCCACATTAGATTTAAGGACCAATCCCTAGCATAGACTTGTTTTAACAAAGTCAAACAATCAGTTTTTTATTCCAGAAAAATTAGCAAAAAGAAGTTCAGATATTGAGTCTTGCTAAATTATTGGAATTTTTAAATGGCATGAGGGACTTCGAAGAAGGAATTGTAAAGTTCAATGTGTGAAACATGAAGAGGTAATAATATTAATTCTAAATAGACTAAAATGTATTTTGCTAATTATAGGGCAGTGATTAAAATGATACATACTGTTAGCCCTAGAAAAACAGCTAAAATGAGCAAAAAAAATGTAGCTAAGAATCTAGGAGAGGAAGATAAAACACACTAAAAATATCTGTTTAACTCAAAAAAGGTGGAAAGGAATCTAAAGCATAAAAGACAGATGGGAAACTAAAAAAGATTCTTAACTTAAACACAACCAATAGCAGTAGTTGAAAAGACTTGCATAGAAATGTTTACAACATCTTTATAGTATTCCAATCAGAATAGTGGTTAACTAGGGCAGGAGGTAGGGTAGTTTATTACAAAAGAGCATTAAGGAACAGAAGTTCCTTAATGATGGACATTTCTGTAACTTAAAGAGGGGAGTGATTATGTGGTTATTTTTCAAAAGGTATCAACTTGTACAGTTACAACATATGACATTTATTGTATATAATTTGTACCTTAATAGAGTTTATTTAAGGCATGTCAGAAATACTAAAATGGTAAGTGATGGACGTTTGAGTTGAATTTATAAAATGATATATTTTGAAATTTTGAATGGCAACAAAGAAAGCTGTAAGAGTCTTGTGTTTGCTGAAAGAGTACTAGATCAGAAAACTGAAAAACAATTCTTTAAATGAAGGAAATTTGACAGGAATCTTGCTTAAATCTTTTGGCCTATTTTGAACCCTAGCATGTCAGTCAACTGAATGCTATTTTCAACAAATTTTTGATGAATTTAATTCATATTAGCTTTCAGAAAGTCAGTTATCTTGAGAGTATTTTCTGTATTGAATAAGTCCTTACCCTTCTGTAATTAAAGACATAATTTTCTCAATGAAGTGACTTTTGTGCTTGTCAGATTCTATACATATCTTACATAGATTACAAAGCTTATATATCTTCTATCACCTTAAGCTTTTGGACTTTCAATCTACTTTTTCCTTTAATCAAAGTGTTATTAAGAAAGTGGCTCAAAATTGAACCATGTGAGCTGTGGATAAAAATATTTCTGTGTCAGAAAGTTACATTAAATATTATGATTGATTTCTGTGGGAGACTATACTTTAATCATGTGTGAATGTCTTTTTAGTTGATGATTTGATACACATATATAACCAAATGATTGTCACATGAAGTTAGTCAAAACATCCATAAACCCATATAACCTCACAATTTTGTATGTTAACATTTAAGAGCTCATCTCTTAGCAACTTTAAAATATATAATCTGTTGATTATCTTTTTAAAAGTGGATATATTAATTCTTACTAAAAAATTATTGTTCTCCAAAAATAGCAACACAAATTAAAATTTACATGGGAAAATTTGTTTGGGTTTGCACGAAACATACCATTAAAATACAATCACTAGGAAAATGTAAAGTCTGTGAAGTTCGAATGAGGAGCTGCAGAAAGGTTTTGAATCAGGGCCATTTACAGTCATATAAATAGGAAGGACAATTTCCTTAAAGGATATGCATTGTTTTTAACCCTGGAGTATAACGAGAACAGTAATAATTTTAAGTGTTATCTTGTACTAACGTCTACTTCAAAGTTTAGTTCTGTCTTTGCTCAGGAATGCATTCTTAGAGCTCATTACATTCCTGTACATAGTTTATCCTGGATAAGAAATGGGATCCTATTCAGTTTTGATTATAAAGCCCTTTGGGGTTATTTTGCTTCAATCTAATTTGATTGATTTGCTCCTTTTCATAATTACTGACAGCTGTTTATATTTTGTGTATTAAATATAAAATAAATGAACAATGAAATAAATTTGAGGGAAATATTTAGTGATAAGTCTATCTATATTTCTAAATAAATAAAAGCATTTAATGAGCTTGGAAAACACTTCTAAGTATTTTATTAACTATTGTTAACATTATCCTATATAAATAGTTCCCCATAGAGGTCAAATTAGTTATCAGGTAGTGCTTAGAGAAATCCATCCTATATTTCTAACAGATTAAGAATTGACATATAATTATGGATATAAATAATAGCAATAAAACATTAAGTCATGATATGGGTAAGGTTCTTTCCTCATCAACTGAGAACCTAGAATCTAAACAACTCACCACTGATTTTTCTGTCCTGAATTGCTCTCGTTCATTACCAAGATCTTTCTCGTCTACTCCTCTCCCTCCTGATTCATATTTAAAATAAAACAAAACAAAAATAATAGTCTACAACAAGACATGCTTGTCTGAATATTAGTTTGAAGTCATGATTCTCATGAACTCTACAACAAGTCTTACGGTAACTTCCAAGCAAGGGCTGTATATCTGGGCTCATTTAGAACAACTAAAATACTATATCCACCAGAATCCAGCTGACTGTCAAGAGAAATGATGATAAGTGGGAATGGGGTGTTCACTGAGCCCCATGCCTGTACAGACAGCTGTGCTGGGTATCTTTGTCTGTGCCCAATGGGACACCAAGCCTGAAGCAGGTAACATTGACGCACTAAACATAAACATCAGAAAATTAAAGGCCACTGCCATCGAAAAAGTAAGCAAATATTACATAACCATGCATACAGGTAGAAACTTACGTTGTGTATTTATGAAAAGGCAAGAAAGAATCATAGGGATACTGAATTTTAGTGTGATGTGAGGACAGATGAAGGTACATAACCAGGGCTCAGTAGCTGAAAAGCAACTACAGAGTAGCAAGAGCAATGATAAAAGTTATGTACATAGACATTGCTTATGTATATAAATATATTTTTAAAGTATACATATTCTAAATATGTATCTATGTATTTTAAAGATAGAGCTATTAAACCTCTAATCATTGGTCTTACTACTTCCTGGTTGCTTTTCAGCTACTGAATTTCACATTTTCTAAGATACATATCATTGATGCACTTCATGTTCAAGGAAATAATCTTTTCAAATCTTCATTTTGTAAGTAGAACATTTTCTAATGTGCTCACAATCAAGAAGCATTAAAAATAGATTAAAAATCTTTTATCCCAATGACTTTTATAGGATACATATTCTAAATGTTAAATTTCTCCCTTGAGTTTCTTTTAATGACATAAAAATGTCAAAATGCTAAGCTTATTCATCATGAAATTACCAACTTCAACTTTTCTTGCTTCAAGTTGATTAGTATTGATAAATTTAAGCTCTGCAGTGATTGTTGAGCAGGACGCTTATGAATCCCACTGGGGATTAGGCTGTATTTTTGGCGCTACTAAAACTATTACATGGGAAATGCATCTCTATTTCAGAAGTATATTTTCATTTGAAGTTGTAAGGAACAAATGATAAATAAATGATAAAGTCCACATGTTCTTGCTGTAGTAAGTTTAATTTTGAAACATAAAAGGAGGTAACAGTTTTATCCTTGACAAAATATAAGGTGCAAGCAACTATACTTTTCCTTTCTTCTGATTTGAATTTTCCATATTGAAAGGTACAGTGCAGTGACATTTAAAATTCTCTTTAGGACCTCCCTGGTGGCTCAGGGGTTAAAGTCTCAGTGCTTTCAAACTATTGCCAGCCACTGCTGAATGAGTTTGATGCCTGGCCAGGGAGCTAACCCACATGGCACAGCAGACCTCTCCTGTCTCACCCGCTGCTCCCCTCAGCAGTGTGCTTCAGTCGATCTGCCTGTTCTGCTCTCCACTCTGTTGCTGGTGAATCCTCTCATTCCTCCCACCTTTGGCCTACACCCCAGTTCGTGTATGCATAAATAAAAATAAATATTTAAAAATAGAAAGGAAAATTCTCTTTAAATCAATAGTATTATTACAACAAACCAAAACTCTTGCAGAGTCTGGCAAATGTAAACAGGGAATAGTATCTTAATAACCTTACATCATCTGGTAGTGTGTATTAGTAACTACCTTACGTTTCCTCTCTCGGTTCTTTACAATGTAGAATTTGCCGAATATTTTACTTTGCACTCATCTACAACAAATATATCTTTGCTTATATAAGTGTTAATTTTTATTGGAGCAAACATCTTCAGTAAATGTGAAATGGACTATGCTCTGGTGAATCTGTTGCTTTGGGGCAGAGAAGTGCTCCTCTTTTTAAAGAAAATATTCGCATTGAGTATTATATGCTATATACACGTTAAATGTTCTATGTTCTATTGCTCAAGAATCCAAATAATCTCAAAGGAGAGGCTGAATTAGTGGCAATTAGCTGAAGACAGACACTCAAATACATAATGAGGTATCAGAAAGGGTGAGGTGATGAAACATAGAGCCACATCTACACCTTTCACCTGCAAAGTGGAGCTTAACTCTCAGGAAGGCACACGGAGGCTGAGCGGTAACACGCCTACTGCCTAGACGTCACGGGGTCTGGCATTAAAAAACAATAGCCAGGTGGCTTGCCCGCTCAGAAAGCTCATTGGGGGGCCTAAACACGTTGCAGAGATGAATGTATGAAGCGATAGGAGGGAGTTAAGGGGAGTTATGATCATATCTTGCAGAAACACTCTGGAAGGCAAGCAGGCCCAAATAAAAAGTTTCCCTGGGACAAAAAATGTTGAGCGCAATTATAAAATGTGTACCCTGTTCCAGGTTGGTAAGTTGACGTGAGGAACGCCAGGCAAGGGTCATTTGACTCCCAAGGTCAGAGAAGAGACCAAATGTTCTCCACCTTCACCCAGAGAGATGTGGCATTGCATTCGAAAAATGGGGCATGTCTCAAGCAGGCTGCCCCCCTCCTCCCCCATGAAGCACTCCGGAGTTGCTAGCTGGGCTGCAGGCTGCTGGAGGCGCGTGCACGACTTGACATTACAGCAGCTGTTGCCCAGCGGATCCTTTTTTGCAACCCAAGCTCACCTCTGGTGAGGGGCTTCCCTGAAAGGAGTTCTGGACTGCTGCAACTGCCCAAGGGACAAACTGCACTTCCCGTGCAATGAGCTGATCCTGGTCCCGAACCTGGAGAAGAGTCGATCTCTCCCCCACCTCCACTGCTTGAAAGTGCTCGTGGGGAAGTAGATGAGCAAGAGCCAGTAAACCAGGCGGAGCACCCACCTTTTCGTGGAAGCCAGTGCCACACCTTGGCAGCGGATTCACTTTGCGGCTCAGAGAGGGCACGCCTCAAATAAAAGACGTTGAGGCCAAAGAGAGCTTCGGTATTTTCACTATTGAATCTTTGGCATTTCTCCATGAGAAGGCAAACTACTGCTTTAGAACATTTACTTTGTTTCAGACTTCCAGATGACCAGGTGCTTAGAACTGCTTACACGTTTAATGTAGAAATAATTATTGTTTACTAACATGTATGAATTGTTTACTCTGGATTGGATTCACAGGAGAGGGGACATTTGATCTGTGACTTGAGAGTTGTGTGGAAGTTTTCTAGGCAGATGGATGTGAGAGTAAGGACCAATCAGTCACAGGCAGGAAGATGGAGAGAAAGAAATGAAATGGATGCTTCCTTCAGGTGAATGCTAGCTGCTGGTGGTGACTGGGGTATAGTGGGCTTTGCAAGTAAGGAGAAAAATAAAGAACGTATTTGGTTGGAAAGTATAGTGAACCCTGGATAAATGTTTTGATACGTTTGTTAAATTTAATTTTAAGTTAAGAAAATGCTTTTAGAGCTTTGAATGGAAAATTCCAAGTTGTGAAACTTTGATCTCTTAATTAATAGTAAGTTATCAAAAACTATAAAACCCATAGTTAATAAAAATTATGCAATATTAATATGTCAGTATGTGTGGTTCTTGTTCAAAGGGCAAACAACAATGGTTATGTAAAGTAAACAGAGAAAAATCTTCCTGTTCAAGGAAAGAAAAACCATGGCGATTCATACTGTTTTCATGAAGGCATGAAATAGTAGACCTTAAGTAATCTGCCTTCAATAGTCTACCTTAATCACATACTTGATGTGCTCGCTGACAATACAAAGTCCCTGATCCTACTCTGAGATATTTTGGTATGGAGATGAGGCTGTGGGGTCTGTATTTCTAATAAATTTTCAAGGTGCTTGGTGTGACTAAAGAAATGAGGGGGCCAAACTCCCTTTGGTAGAAATGTGTTTATGCTAGTTTTGGTGCATCAAGTATATTTGATTAGGTGGAGATTTTCTCCCAGTTAATTCAGCCAATAACACGACTTGGCCACATGTGACTACACCTCTGACGCCATTGCCCAAGTGGGCTGCAGCTTACTTTAATCAGTGGGCTATTTCTCATTCACAAAGGTGACCTGAAATCATCAAAGCTTAAGGCCATGGAAATACAGCTTCCGTACACTTGCTCTTTGATAACATTCCCCGTGCATATTCTGCACATGAAATATTCGCATCAGGAAGTGCTGGATTGGCTTTCCTTTGAGCTAGTATCAGCTCTTTTCAGATGAATCAACAGACAAAAGCTAAATAGTTAGGAGAGTGACTTAATTGCGGTGGCACCAAAGAGCAAGCCTTCTCTCTTTGAAAGCTGTCTTAGTACAACTCAGAATCCCAAGCAGAGGGCAGGCATTGTCTCTGCTGCCTGTTATTTGCTTAGGCTTATTCTCTTTGGTTGTTTTGTTACAGTTTTAACAATGATAATGAAGGAAATTCTTGGCTCAGTTAAAAAAATTGAAGGATTTTGTGTGCAATATTGAAATTCAAAATTCTAAAGGATAGGAGATGAAAAGCTCAAATGTGTGATTTTAATTCTCTCCCCCCTGGATTCCCATTGCCTTTCTCTGCTTTTCCCTTTTTGCTTTCTCTTCAGTCTTTGCCTCCTTTCCTTCTTTCCCCTCATTCCCTGTGTCTTTTGTTAATACAAACAACAGCAGGACCAAGGAAATTGAGATTCTCTTGAGTATCACTTTCCTGTTTCATGATCTGATTATTTGCCAGTTTATGATGTATGGCTCCATGGTTCATCTTCATATTGAAATTACTAAAGTAAATGGTCCTGATAGCTTTTATGTTAAATTTTATGTTATATAATTAAGTGGTGATTACTGATGTTTAAAGTGCGATGATAGGCATTGTTTAATTTGCTTGTTAAAAATTGTTCTTAGAAATAAAATTGTCATTTTGTTCTCCACTAAAAATCAATTAATATATTTTTAGTTGCCAAAATTGGCAAATGAGAAATTACTTTTTTTATTTCCCTCATCATCTCAACTACTGATGAGACAGGTAATTTTCTGTCAGGGGGATTCTTTAGAAACGCCAGAGTTTCCAAAACATTTAGATACATTAAACTGCAAGTTTTGAAGCCAAAAATGAATCAGTTTTATTTTGGGGTGGTTAGGATTTTTCTGTATAGTAGCATAGGGAACACATCACACTCTTTGCACTTAACATAAGACTAGCACACACTAGATGGCGCTGTTATCCTGACAGCGAACATGTACTGGGACCTGCTAGAATAACGCTAGAATAAAGGGAATAATGTCCAGTGTGCATAATGGAGTTTATCTCACACCAGAGGATACCCTAGTATCAGTTTGCACAATTTGTTTGTACGGCATTTGTGTTTTACTCAGGAATGACTTGGTGAAATTTTGCACTAGCCAAACATTGTTCTAATAAAGCTGTGTGGGTCAAATATTTTTTTTCTGATTTCATCTTCCACATCTTCCTGAGAGGAGCGCTAATTTCCAGTCAGTAGTCCCAGGACATCCTTCCACTTCCTCGTCTCCCACTTTTTTTTCCATGTGAAATATCACCTTTTTCTATCACTATCGTGCTATCCTGCAAGACCAATTTCAGAGGCTCTAACTTCCTGCTTGCCTCAGTCGTTCTTTTTTCACTTTGAATTCCCACAATACCTGGCTGTGTATTTTTTAGGCATATTATACCCTGCATATATTTGCTGACTTTTCTTGTTATCCTGTAAACTCTTTGAGAACATAATTTCTTAAGCATTTTTTCCTTCCTTCTTAAATGAATTCTTACACCCCTTGCTATATCTTGAAGGGAATTGGTGCTCACAAAGTTGCACACAATGAAGTAATAAGAGAATGAACAAACGGATTCCTAGTAGAATGGCATGCGTTCTGGATAATTCTGTTCCACCTCTGTCCTTCACCACACTGCTCTGGACCCTGTTAATTACATTAACCATTCTTTCCCTCTGGTTTCCAGGGTTCGGCCAATAGGAAATACAGAAAGAAACATAAAGGTAACCGAAGCGCAAAGAAAGGCATTTAGTATCTCACCTCAGTTTGAGCCATACCATGGACTGACAACAGCTGCATTTCTCTTCATACAGGTCTTGGCAGACCAGCAACTACTCCCTTCCTTTGCCCCTCCAGTCCAAGGGGTGGTTGTTCTGGATGCTTCACTGGCCATTGTTGTTCACTTTAACACTGTCCCTTTCTTACATTCTGTTATCGCGCTCTACTATGCCATCTCTAACCTATAAATAATGACTCATGAAAGACCTTTAGAAAATGAATTGGCTCCTAGAAGAAATTATTCTTTCTGGCAACTTGGCCAGGTTATCACATCATTAAGGATTATATTTCTATCATGGATATTTGATTTTACCTTCCCCCTCATATCAATCTCTGACATAAACAAATGCTTGCCCCCATTTCTAAGGTGTTCCAAATGGACATCTAAGTTATTCGAGAACAATTGCTGATTGCCTGGAAAAGAAATTATCTACAGTGATTATTCATCATGGTTTTCCTTGGGTATGCCCTAGGTGCCATTTATATTGTAAATCATTTTAAAACATTCCATCAACCATTTTTCTGCTAGTGCACAGAACCTCCAACTGAAAGAACTAACACAATTGTTATCAAACCATTTTCTGAAGGACCTAAGATTCCCAATTTGAACTTTAACTTTGGATAAGAAACAAAATGCACTTTGATTTTTTAAGCTTTTGGTGAATGTTTAATCAAGAGGGGAATCAAGATACTGGAAATTATCTAAAAATGACAGTATTAAGCATCTCATGCAATAAGATTCAGAGGAAAATGTTTTCTGCTCTAAAAATACGATTTATCCTAGTGGAGAAATCTATTCATTGATTCTCTTCTAGCACAGACAATAACTGTGTGGACTTTCTTCAGCTACAGAATAGTTGTAATTTATGTAGCTCATAGAGATTTTTAAGATGATTAAATGGAATTATATATGTCATCCTGCTCAGGGCTAATAGAATATTCTCCACATACACTGGTTTTCTTCCTTTTCTCACAGTTACTAAACATAGTCACCTCGAAAATCCAGTCCTCCTGCTTTCCCGAGAGCGGTATTTCAAATTTGCCTTTTTGCACATTCATTTCTTTTCTGAGTTTTTTTTATAGACATGCAGAATGTAGCATATAAGGAAACTATTCAGGGCAACATGGATTTTTCCCAGTGTTAGAACTTCTATGATTATTTTGTTTGTTGTAAACGATTGTGGTCACTACTTTAGATTTTTATTCATTTCCCTTCCTATTTTTATAAACTATGAAAGAAGCCATAGTTGTGTGATTAGAACTTAGACTTTTCATTCATAATTTGCTGTCATTTTTATGATTGTGAATGAAATGACCTCTTTGATTATAGAGGTATCTCCCCCATATCCAAAGTAGAGTGTCCCTATGAATGTTTTAGTAAGCCAAATGACATAAATGAAGAAGCAATTTCCACGTATATATGGAAAAGGTTTTAAGTGTTCCCAGACCCCCAAAATAACCTACCAAAGACAATGTAACCTAAAACCCCCTAAAAACAAAACAAAAAAACCCACTAGCACAAAGTAGAGGTAGGCGTGGTACGATAAATACACAGCCTATGTAAGGTAGCCTGGGAAGGGGGGTTTGGAGGAGCCCCTCCTGTTGCTCAGAGTGTGCTGCCTCTACATTAGGCCCTTCATAAGTCAACATTGAATCCTATTTTTTGCTTTTCATCTTTCATCATTAATGAGAAAATATTTGGATTTCTTTTGGCGAATGCATACAGGTACGAATGAAGGTCTGTCGTTAAAACGATGTGTTGTAACTTTTGAAGTCACTGTTACAAGATTTATGTTTCTGGCTTAATCAATAAGGGCAGATAGATCCTTGAATGCCAATAAGCTGTCACTTGATTCCCCTGATTTATTTTCCAAGGACCAGTCCACCTCCAACATCTTCATAAACTTCACAGATCTCAGTGTGTAATCCAGTGACGCTTCAGGCACATCTTCATTTCAGTCCTGGCAACCTGGTGTTCCTCCCCGAGCGCTCTGAAGCCCATCTTTCACTGTTTCCTGTAACTAGCCCATGGCTTTCTCTCTGTCAGAGTTCCTGTGCTGATGACAAAGTTTTATTTGAGTTCTTTTAATGCAGAGGTTCTGGGGATTAGAATCCAGCCCTACCCCCTTCCCAGGCTACTTTACAAAGGCTGTGTATTTATCATATCACGCCTACCTTTACTATATGCTAGTGGGGTTTTTTTGTTTTGTTTTTAGGGGGGTGTTAGGTTACATTATGTTTGGTAGGTTATTTTGGGGGTCTGGATCCAGGCCCTGTAGTCAGGACCTCACACCTTACTGGTATCCCCCCAAAGTCTAGCCTCTTGCCTACCTGGATCTCCCCAGGTTACATAATATGAGTTTCCCTCTTACCTGTTTTCACACTTATCCAACTTTTCAGATAACCTGTAGATAAGGTTGATCAAGTTTTTAAGTTGGCTGCTCAAATTCTGGAAGGATGGCACAGGTAGGGCCCTATATCCCTTTGCCATCTCTGGTGCATCGCCTTTGGATTTCCATCTTCCACTCACCTGTGCCATTCTTTGCCAGGCTGAGTCACTGGCCTACTGTTGGGAGATAAAACAATTTTGTGGAAGAAGAGGTTTTGAATTTGTTTCAATGGTAGCAATTGGTGTCAAATCTCCTTACTGATTAAAGGAAATGTGTAGTTCTTGGTCAAATCAAAAACGAGTTTGATTTTCAAGTTGCAAATGAGTTTGAATTTCTCCAGTTAGCCTTCGCTGAGAACTCAGGATAACGCTTTGTCATCATGACTGAGAGAATTACCCTGACCAGGTCTGGCTGCCTTTTCTCCCATGTCCCTCCAGTTCTTTCTTTGTTCCTCAACTGAAGTACCGATCTCCTAGCATCCAGTGCCTTTTAACTATTTTCAGATTCTCCCTCTATTGATGTAGTTGCTTAAGGTTGGCGTCAATATTAGACATTTATTAATAACCTTTAATACAATTTTAAGTTGCTCTGGAGAGCTCTGCTTGCCAAATTGGGAAGGCTGTTCTGGGAAGGGCTGTTTGCCAAGGTCTCTCCCTCCATGAGCTCCGTTCTCAGCTCGCTGCAAACTGCCTGCCTCCCCGCAGCAAGGAGGAAGCTTATCTCCCACGTTTTCTCATGAGAAGCATCCCCTCTTGGCTCAATGTGCAATTTGTAAAGATTCAGTCCAACCACATAAGCTGCTTTTTCTTTCACACAATTTAGCATCCCTCATGGTAGCAATGGCTCAGGGAAATCCCTGCTGGGATTTTTACAATTTCTCGTTCATGATCATGAGTGTTACCATTCACCCAAGCTAAACCTTGATACCATATGAATTACAAGGACAGTGTTTGGCTGTGGGACCTGATTAATTTAGCACATTCTGCTGATGCTCCCAAGTTTTAAATGTACAAGTTTGTTGCTGTTGTTTTTGGGTGTTTTTCACATTAGCAAGCAACTTCCAACTCTCATTCACAAGGACATTTGCAAAAATACACCACTATCTGTTCTTCACTCTACCTACACTTCAGCACACAGCTTATTTACATTCCTCGGGGAGTAAAGTGGTTAAGATTCAATGTGCTATACCTATGATTGAAGTTTCTTGAGCCATTTTCAGAATCTGTTATGTATTAGCATTTATGTTCAGGATGATGATAACATTTTAAAAATTATTTACTATGAAATAGAAAAAAATAGTCATAAGACCAATTTGTCAGAAGAGAAAATAAACCCAAGTTCATCATCAAAGCCTGTTAAAATCTTGTTTCAATAAACAAGGAAGTAAAAAGACACATCTTGGACTTCGAACGACTTCGTGCATGCTTGAGATATTGGCAACCAATTCCCAGACAATTGAAGGTCTATTCATACTGAACATATTAAGGGACTGCATACTTTTGATTGACAAAATCCTATTGAAATCTCTCCTGGGAGTGGTTTTATTTGGGTTGACATAAATGATATCAATTAACATTGGACTACAAAACAAGCCTACTCAAGTGTCACTCAAGCCATCCATCTTTGTCGCAGACAAGGACAGCAGGTAACTTTCAAAGCACTGCTGTGTGGTAAGGGGATGGTTGCAGGTAGGGTATGGAGAAGAAATGCTTGCAAGATTTCCTAAAATATAATCTCCAATACAAATACAGTCTCCAATACAAATATCGAATGGAGTCAATAACTTAGAAAGAAGAGCGGCAGGTAGCAATTAATCTGAAATAAAGAAGTTGAGGATAGCTAATTGGTCATGGACATAGTTAAAACACGAATCCAAGAGCTAGATTACAAATATCCTGAGACTAGTTAACAGCCCGAGGAATGCAGTGCTTTGCCAATAACGGAAACACCATCACCTTTTCCATAGGAACCACACACATTTATAGTGACACACTTACTGTTTGCTAGTGAGGAACTTCTTTATATTTGGTGAGTTGAATAAAACCCACTTTTTATAAAATTGTTGAATCAAGTTTTGAAGCAAATTTCCCTTGGAAATTACATCACTAGCTTACATCCTGAATTTTATTCTTATTTTTTTTTTTGTATGTGTAAGTTTTCCGGTTCTTATAGAGACATAAAACAATAGTCATGGTCTTCACTTTTCTTCAGGGGGGATGATAACCCTAAAAGCTGTCCTCTTTATCCTGCTAGATTTATAACCTGTACAAATCCCTAATAATGAAAAAAAAATTACATGTAAATGACTAGGAAAAAATTCTAAGTGATTCGCTAGGCTATACATTACATGATTCCATGAATCTGCCTTAATAGGTGAAAGAAATATCACTTTCAATTTGTGTTTAAGCCCTTTGATATGCTAGACTTAAGAGATTTTGGAAAAATTGAATTGTGTACTGTTGAGCTATTAGTTCATGTGTACGTGCAGAAATTGTTCTTTTTACTTTTTTTTGCATCTGTCCACCTTTTTTTTTTTTTAAAGATTTATTTACTTATGCATACAAGCTGGGGTACAGGTCAGAGGTGTGGGGCGGTGAGAGGATTCACCAGAGACAGAGCGGGTAGCAGAACAGGCAGATCAGAAATACACTGCTGAGGGGAGCAGCAGGTGAGGCAGGAGAGGTCTGCTGCGCCATGTGGGAATCTCCCCAGCCCGGGCATCAAACTCATGCCGCAGCCACCTGAGAGCTGCGCAGCACTGCTCCTAACCCGTTGCCCCCCAGGGAGGCCCTGCATCTGTCCACCTTCTGAGAGACTTGTGCCAGCCCCAAGAATCAGAGTAAGTCCCTGTGGCATGTTAAAGGTGGAGAATCAGAGCAAACCGTATCTTACTCTCCAACACATACTTACTTTCTTCCCCCTCCGTCTGCTTGCTGAATTCTCTCTTAGTATCTTTTGCTTAAGTCTGAAACTTAACGTCATTGCAATAATGTAGTTTGCTTGTACCAATAACTTTCTTGTCAGGAGACATCTGTTCAGTTATGAAAAGTCTCTCCTAGTAAAGCATCAATCATGTCTCACTTGTAAAGCAAAACACATTTTTTTGGTCCCTAGAGAGCAAAATACTGCTGAGAAAACAAACTGTGCAGAAATATTAACTGTGGCATATTAATATATGTATTCTGAGCGTTCTTTATTTGTCTACCATGGGTGCTGTGTGATTCTGACAGTATGGGCTGCTGACCTCTTGCCTCAGAAACCACAGAGGACTTGTCAAAGTCCTCCCTGAAAGCATTCGAAAGGACAGACGGCCGCAGAGATCCTCATGATGAGAACTTGATGCTGCGTTTTCAGTTCTTTGCTTCAGATGCTGAAAGCACAACTGCTGAAGCTTCCCCAACCGCCTGTGTGGCTTCCAAAGCTGCGACTCCATAATGCTACCTGGCAAGCTACCTGGGAAGTTTTAGTCCAACATCTAAGTGTTTCCAAACATTTAGCTACTTTGCATCACTGACATAAAACATCTGGCTAATGCACCCAAATTACTTGCCATCCTGATGTTTTAATATTTTACTGACATGCTCACCATTTACATTCATTGATGAGCTCCTGCTTTGAGGCTCAGATTATCACCTAAATTCCAATCAACCACACATATGGTAGCGAATTGAGAATGAATTGCTCTTTGCCTACATCAAGTATGATTTAAAAGCGATTGGGTAAATAGAAACACTACCTTAGGTGTTGTTAGAATTTTAAGTAATGGATCAGTTAGTGTCCGATCAGGGAAACAAACGTATTTCAAGTTAAATGGGATTCGATACAAAGGATCTGTAAGGACTGGAGAAGCAAAGCATTGGCGAAAGAAGGTGTCACGGGAGGAAAAAGGGAGGAAAGATGTGGAGAGGTCAGGGATTCGCTGGTGCTTCTGAGCCAGATTTCCAGAACCTGCACATGCCGATTTCTTTTGAGATTCTGCCACTGTGGAGCTGTAGATACAAAGACCAGGCTTCTCGCTGTCTGGGCTTACGGAGCCTCAGCGGCCCATTCCCGCTGCCCCTCCAGCAATACCCAGCAGAGCCCCTGCTATGGGAACAGGAAACAGGAGCCCTCCTTGTTCCCTCTGCTCTCTGTTCTCCTGAGGACATAACGAGCAGGGAAGCAATTTGGTATGCAGGTTAACAATCCCGTATGTACAAGACAGCTGGGCATGTAGAGAATTAGCCACAGCAGGTACATGAACAATACTCATGACCAGATGGACACATTGGTGTTTGCCTGGTTAATGTTCTAAATTCATAAAATCATATGATAATTCACATAAAAAAGAAGATAGATACAAATGTTGGGTACAAAGGAAAGTACAAAAAAGAGAGTTGTCACTAAGGCCCAGTAAGTGATCTGTGGACAGAAAAATAGGAAAGATATTTCCTATATAGGTATCCCCCACTTTTTGAAAGTTCACTCTATGCCAGTTAGCTATTAGAAAAGACCTACTAGTATCTGTTTTCCTGACCTAAAGAGATTCGAAGAGGATTTTTACTTTATGACAGAGGGTGAAAATTGAAAAAAAACAGTCAGTCTTGGCTATATAGCATACACCCCAAATCACAAGAGGGCCCCTCCAAACACCTTCCCAGGAACTACACTATACAAACTGTATTTATTACATTGTCCCTACTTTTATTATATGTTCATGTTATTTTGTATGATTTAGTAGGTGGTTTTTGAGTCTGGGAGTACTTAAAAATTTCTCATATAAATTAATGATACATATTTTCTTCACTTTTATGCCAGTTTGGACTTAGAAAAGGCTTCACAGGAATGGCTTATTTTCAGATAGTGCAGAAACCTGTACAGTCTATTGGTGCACTTTTTAAATGTAAACTAAGATGTTAGAGTTTTATTTATTTTTAAAATTTATTTAATTTATATTTTTTACATCGTGTATTCCCCTTGGGTAGCCCACCACTGATTCACCCGTGGAGATGTTAGAGTTTTACAGAAATTACTACTTTCAAGTTTCTCAGGTAATAGATGAATGTTTTTCTTGTAAAACATTAAAATTCATAGGTGCAGGTTAATCCTCCTTTGGCTACCAAGCCAACCCTGGTCCTTTTTCCCAGAAATAACTCTCAGTTTCATGTGTATCCAAACACAGTGAAATATCCCTCACTAAAAATAGACAGCTAAGTAGAATGTAGCACCATTATGCTATGGCATATTTATGCTGCTTTTTAAGAGATATTTAGATAATGTTTTCCTGAGAAACTAGTGAAGAATTACATTGCAAGATGATTTCTACATGTTCCATTTATGAGTTTCTAAAGAAACAAAAATGAAGTCTTATTTTAGCTCACTATGTGCCTCTGACACAGTGTTCTGGCCCTGTTGTGCCGCTTTGTATATCTAAATCCCCCCTCAGATCTCCTGACTCCAACCCTTCCCCCTGAAGCACCCCCAGTTTTCGGCTGTATTTCTCACCGCACAAGAGAGAAGAGAGAAAACAAAAGGGTAAATATAAACAAATGACAGCATAAGCAATGTCTGGGATGATTGGCTGTAAAATTTAATCATTGAAAATGATCTTTCAAAAATGCCATGGATTCTCAGATTCTGTCAAGGGGTTAATACGTATGCCCTGACTTCTACCCTTCTATCCTGCCTTCTTCCCTCCATTCTTCCCGTTTCTGTTTCCTCCCTACCTTTACCTCCCTCTCACTTCTTTCTTGATGTTTACATCTAGCTCACTGTAAATAATGGTGGTGTCAATTAGAGGAGAAACTTTGTAAAAGGTAATAATTAATGTTTGTGTGAAATCTTTGCTGGGCTCCTAAAATTATGTGTTTGAGAGAGGAGTGACTGACAGAAATATAAAAACTTACACTTGCATTGGATGGTAGCTCTGGCAATGAGGTACCATTTAGATTGTTATGACCTAGCTCTCCCCCAAAGCAGACCTGTCATAAAGTTAATGGGCATGGAGTTTATGGATCATGTGTTCCCACAGAAAAGGAGTGATGGACTGGCGGAGTGAAACCATGAAGGAGAGTATTAGATAGGTTACTGAGCCGGCCGTCACACCCCATGCCAGACGCTTAATCTCACCATGACTTTCTGAGAACCAATATGATGTTATGCACCTAGGAACTATCTATCTGAAGGATATAAAAGAAGGCACTTCCAGTCTCCACTCCGTTTTCCATTTTTCAAGGATTGTTTCTCAGCTTGTCAACTCTTCTGCATTTGGGGAGTGTTATGCATTCAAGAGTGTTAACAGGTCATGCAGGTTTCTCAGACAACATGGACAGAGAGAAATCAGGAAGTCGCTGAGAGAAGTAGCAAGTGCCGAGATGAGACTAGATTACATCTGTGCAAAGATGATGGGACCCAGTATGGTGCTCTTCACCACAGTGGTAGCTGGATATGAGCTCAAGAGAAATTGGATCAGGACACAAGAAATATCAGATCCATGATTTCTGAAAACTGTCAACATTGGTTACCTGAATCCAACACTGGTGAGTGAATGCTTTGTGTTACATTTAATATGCATCTGACCTGCTTTTCTTCCACCTGCCCTTGTAGGATGAAGGGATTTTAAGTGGGCATATATTTTGAAATGATCCACAATTCAAAAATAAATTTAAATATATGAAGTGTGCTTCTTGGGTCTCCCTGGTGGTGCAACTGTTAAGCACAGTGCTGTGGAGCTGTCAGCTGCTGTGGCACGAGTTCAAAGCCCGGCCAGGGGAGATTCCTACATGGCATAGCAGACCTCTCCTACCTCGTCTGCTGCTCCCCTCAGCAGTGTATTTCGGTCTATCTCCCTGTTCTGCTCCCCACTCTGTCTCTGGTGAACCCTCTCACCGTGCCACATCTCTGGTCTGCACCCCAGTTGTATGCGAAAATAAAATAAAACTTTAAAAAAACATAAAGTGTGCTTCTTGAGAGCAAGAACCATATTTTATCGATCTTACCATACACATTCTAGTATAGAGACAATCACCGAAACTCAATAAATACTCAAGGTTGGGTGTAAATAAAAGATCTTCGAGGACACTTAAAAGCAATGTAAGTCCTGTCCCAACTCTTACTTTCACTACAGAAGAGTTTGAATCATGTAAACACCTTCGCTTCATTATCCACTTTCTTTTTCCTACTGATAAGTAGGAAATTAGAAAGCATATTTAGGTAAATAGAAAATAATGATAGGGTGAGAGGATGAAACACTTCTCCAAAACATACCAGATATTTTATAAACCATGTGCCTGACCCTAATATATGGCATTAACTCACATTCAAATTTTGCTTTTCTTCCCTAGTTTTCTGTCTCATTATCCCCCCAGAGTCTGCCCTAAGAACTCACAACCATTTGTTATTTTCATGTCTACTCTGTTCAGATTTTATTTTATACTATAGTGTGAAAGCAATAGTTTTATAAGTGGTATGGTGCTAGAAATTGGGGAGCAGTATCTGGAACTTGCTGTGGGCCGCCCTGAGTTTATTATTTCCCCACCACTAGCTTCCAACAAATGGACCAGTTTTCAGAAAAAGTAAGAACAATCAAATGCGAGTCTAAATCAATTAATACTATGTCTCTTCTTGTCCACAGACTCCCTTCTGAGAAGGATGTTGCCTTCTTCTGCAGCTGGTCTGTTTATGTCAAATTGACTTGATATTTTTATCTGTTTACAAAGCAGTGCAAAATGTTTACACAGTAGTGACCTGGTGTCTGTGGCTCTGGAAGTGCTGTTTGCAGTAGAATGTTTTCTAATCTTCCATGAAGCTCTAATCATTTGCATTTAGTGAGGCCTCAGTTCCAATTGATGAGAGCTGTTTAGAGAATGGCTCCATTTCAGTATCAGCCTTGTTTTCTTCCACAGAGTGGTTTTAGAAGAGCTCCTGGTGTACCAGACGGTTTGTCTTTTACTTTAAATTTGATTCAAATGAAACACTTTGGATTTCTGAAAATGTGTATTTTTAGTCATTAAGGGTTTGGAATTCTGCCTGCCTTGTGCAACAGCAGAAAATAGGCTAAGGGGACCTCTGCTTTGCCACAATTTTCACAGAAACCTAGTTTCTGATGAAGTGTATCTATCTCATCTTTGGGCTATATAAATTACTCCTGAATCTGTCCCTGGAAAGCAGAACTATTTTTCTACTTTTTACCAAAGCTTCATCTCATAGGGCCAGGGAACTTTCCCCCCAGGGCTGGGTTGTAAATCTTAGTAAGAAGGAAGGAAGGATGAGCTGCCTCAGCTTGTAGGGTAAATGAGACTGTCAAATGTGATAATGAATATGACAGCATTTTATAAGCAACATGGACCTGAATATGTATCAGGTTACTGTCAATGTACATTTTATTGGAGGCCAACCTTGAACTCTATTATTAAACTGAGATTCATTAGCTGGAACTGGGATGTAGGAAAAGCACTGAGATGGAAATCACACGATCTATGTTTTCAACCTTCTAAGTGTAAGAATCAGTTTGATGTGTGGCTTATCTTCTGGGAGGGAGAGAGGGGGGCCCAAAATCTTTAGTGGTAAAATTAAGTGGCTAGTTAAGTGATCTCCAAATTCCCTTCAGCTCTCTGATTCTTTGCACCTACAGTGTATGTTCCTAATGAAATTTAAAAAACAAAAAAAACCTTGGTGCCCTCCTACTAAATTATAACATAGAATCATTCAGCTTTTTATTTACTTCATACTCAGATAACTGTCTCGATGAAAAGCCTTTTTAAGTGATTTAAGGTATCTAATTTTGACTGATAATTTTTTTAGCTAAATGACAACATCATTTGGGTTCGATGATATATTATAAAAAAGGATGTTAATTTTTTTTCAGTTGAATTTTTTCCTTTAATTTAAAAGGTATTAGATATGGCTATTTGGAATTATTACTGTATTTGGGGGTTCCCTGGTCCTTGATGATGACCATGAAAGAATCCAAAGCCACGTCTAGACAAAGCAAAGCAAAGTTTACTTAGAGACAGTGCACCGGGGAAGAAGTCCAGGAGGGCAGAGTCGGGAGAACAAGTGTGAGGAGAGGCAGGGGACTCCTGGCTTAAATGGGGTGCAGGAAGCTTCTCACTAGGTCCCTTCCTAGGGAGTAATGCACCGGGGTTCCCAGGGTGTTGGTTTGTCAGTCCAGGCAGCAGTTACTGAGTGACTGCCCCTCCTACGGCTCTCCTGGGGTGTGTTTTGTCAGCGGAGGGAATCTGCCTTCCCACTCTGGGGCTGCCTACAGGTTGGGAGGGGGACGCCTCCTCCCCTCTGGGCATTCTGTGGCTCTCGCCTGGCTTTATTGTCCTGGGCAGCATTTCTGGGCCCTGGGGATACTTGGCCATTTCCTTTGGACACTGCCCCATCTCCCTCTAGCTGCCTGATAGCATAACTGAAGACTTGGTTTAGGATGCTGGGGGCAAATACGCATTCCCCTCCCAGCCACCCCTCTGGGTCCCAACCCCCCCTGGCTCAATGAACAGGGAAAGACTGGTGGCTGGAGACTGGGGTAGCATTTTTATGCTTTTTAAACGACCCTTCCTCTGGGCTTCCCTAAGGCTTATTTCAGAGAGCAGCTGAGAGAGCGATGAGAGGTTACCGGCCATGTTACTGATTCTGAAGGGTCTTTGTGTGGCGCCCACCAATTAACCCCCCCCCAAACTTTGAAAGGTATGAAATGAGGAACGCTCACTACGGGATGGGAGCGAGGTAGTGGGTGCCCAGTGCTCCTTGAGGAGAGAGCAGGGCTCCAGTTTGATGGGGCTGGTCCCCGGGGAGGGGTAGAGGACAGCAGAGACGTGGCACATTGAGGCTGGTCTACACGGGGGCAGGAGCAGTTACACGCGTCTTCACACCTGCAGTGCCTCACTAGCATCTAACGTCTCCACCCAGGGTGCTGGCTTTAACATGCTCCCGAGTCCTTCGTCAGCCCAGCTCAGTCTTCTGCCATCTGTCTCTGTGAGGTCACCCATTTCGGCTGGTTCTGGAGCCATCACTGAAGGCAGAGAGCTTCTGCAGCACGGAGGGTCGGCTTCTCCCTGGGGATCGGCTCTGTTCTTCTTAGCCTGGCAGCTCAGTAACAGTCAGGCAAGCATGTTCTAGGCCCAAAGGATAACAGTAAGGAATGAAAAAGGGTCCCAGGAGTAAATGTGTTTGTGAAACATTAGATAAAACAACAGTGACTAGACTTCCTTACTATGAAAGAATTTTTATCTCCAGTAGAATGTATATTGCATCAACATGATTAACCATGGGATCCTTTTATTTGAGGAAATCTCGTCGGACTGAATTTCTTGGAACACAAGTTATGAAATTTGTTTCTTGCTTTTTAAGGAACCAAAATTAACTGAGGAAGATAAATATCCAGTGAGACACTAAAGAAAGGAAAATCTCATGGCTATGGTAGATAACTCACTAATGTGTGCTACGCTGATGCTAGAATTGCATAAAACTGAGCAATATTAAAAATAAATCATTAGTTTTATATATGCCTAAAACACAACTCAGCAGTTAAGTTAGTTTGACTTGTGCCACCAAGGGCATACAGACATTTCATAAATGCTCTAGATGCTGCTGTTTGAATAAAACTTTAGATTGTGTTTTGTATCTTAGTAAAAATTTTATGTCAGCCTTATGCTTTTCCTCTTCTCTACCTTTTTTTTTTTTAATAGCACTCATTGGGTGCCTAAATCTAAAGTGTTTTTAGTGCTGTATCATGGAACACTAAGACACAGACCCTTTCTAACTAAATAAGTCATGATTTAGTAGAAGATGCAAACATGTGTTTTAAAATTGGAATGCAGTGTGACACATGTAACACTGAAAACAAGAACGAAGCAGAAAGGCAAAACGGAGAATAGCAATCAACTCTCAAAGAATGTTAAAGAATGTTTTCTAGACAGATATCTGTGTGAGTCTTGAAAGCAGAATAGAAGTTTGCTAATGAAACATGCCAGTTGATTCCAGCACCAAGAATAAAAATTTCAAAGGCAACAAGATGAGAAACAATTTGATGAATGTAGAAAAGCACAAGCATTTAGTATTACAGGAACACCTAGAAAAGAGCAAAGTAGAAAATGAGAATCTTAAGGACTTGGCAAGCCTCAGATAATTAATCATTATGTGTTTTGTAGCAAATCCTGGGGGTAACTCAGACATTGAACAACTGAGAGAATTTTAAAGAGGGAGGAGCTCTGATAAAGCAAGGCCTCCAAAGTGCCTTTAGAGCAGTGTAGACTGACCAGAGTTAGGCAAACCGATCAGTAAGCATCACAATTATCCAAGTGTGAGATGACAACGGGCATAAACAAAAGCACTTCGTGTAACCAATTGAGATAGGGCATACTTGAGGGATTGATGATGTATGTTTAGTAATGCTTGTCACTGACTGGATTATATGGAATAGTAAGAGATAGAAAGACTCAGGGTGACTCCCAGCTGTATTGCTTTGCTTATACTAGAGGGATAACAGTGTTTGTAATGAGATAGAAACTACAGAACAGTGAGTATTACCTTCAAGAGTAAAAATAAAGGTTCATTTCTTTCTAGTATATAAATTTTGGCATGCTTAGGGATGTAAAGGAAGAGAACTTAATGGAGAATTGGTTATATTTTGCTTTGTGTTCCATACACAAGGTATTTTTTGTTAAGTCATAAATTTACCTGGCATTAGATTTTAGGTGGGAGATACAAGTGTGCTTGGAGTAAAAAATAGAGGCTTGAAAGGGAAGAATACAGAAGAATACAGAAGAATACCTTTACAGAAGAATAAGGAAGATCATCCTAAGAACAAAGATTGTAGACTCTTTAAAAAGAGCATAAAAAAGTTCTCATTTCATCATCTAGGAATCCTAGGTGCAAAGACAGAATGAGAATTTTAGAGGGAGTTGTCAGAAGAAAAAAAAGCAAAGGCCAAATGCCTCTGAAGGTATCCTGAGGTAAAATTGAGACCTGTGTTAGGCTGTGGCAACATTTTGACCTTTGCTAGAGTGATTTCAGTTACACTAGATTATCTTATGTGGAAGATATAAAGAAATGAGAATAGGTTGAGGTCATTTAAAAAAATTAAAGTTTGGCTGGGCCTCTCTGGTAGTGGAGGGGGTTCAAGTCTCAGTGATATCAAGCTATCACCAGCCACAGTGGCATGAGTTCGATCCCTGGCCAGGGAGCTGACCCTCCCCTGTCTCACCCGCTGCTCCCCTCAGCAGTGTATTTCAGTAGATTTGCCATTTTTGTTCCTCACTCTGTCTCTGGTGAATCCTTTCACCCCTGACAATTCTGGCCTACACCCCAGTTCTTGTATGCATAAATAAATCTTAAGAAAAATTTCATTAATAAAAAGAAAGAGAAGAATAGAGGGGAGGTAAAGGAAAACATGTTTAAAATGCAGTTGTGGGTGTGTGTGTGTGAGAGAGAGAGAATGAGAGAGAGAGAGAGAAAGCACGCACATATTTTTAGGCTACAGGGTCTGCCAGCTTGGACACTATTTGAGCCAGGTTGTGTGTGATGTGTGAGTATGTTCGGGGGGCATGGGGAAAGTGGGTGGACATCTTGTGTATTGAAGGTGGTTTAGTAGTACCCGAAGCCCTGGCACTTTGGATGACAGTAAAACAATCAAAAATGTTTCCAGACGTTACCAAATGCCCTGGGAAGTAAGGTAAACTTTTTTTTTAAAAAAGATTTATTTTTTATTTATACATACAAACTGGGGTACAGGCCAGAGGCATGGGGCGGCGAGAGGGTTCACCAGAGACAGAGTGGGGAGCAGAACAGGCAGATCAGAAATACACTGCTGAGGGGAGCAGCAGGCAAGGCAGGAGAGGTCTGCGGCGCCATGTGGGATTCTCCCTGGCTGGGTGTCGAACTCGCGTCGCCGCTGCCGACAGCTCCACAGCGCAGCGCTTAACCGCTGCGCCACCGGGGAGGCCTGGAAGTAAGGTAAACTTAATCCAGGTGGAGAACCACTCCATTAGGAAGAGAAGGCAGTGAAAAGGATTGAGAGAGAAGAGGAAACATAGTGCAAGATCCATTGAGTCGAAAGAGGCGCTGGGATTCAGAACGTGGCTAATGGTGCTTCTTTGTTCAGAAGAGACCTATCTTCCTTTGACTCCAAAATGACGGCAAAAAGGAGCATAGGGATGCCAGGATATTTGCATCTGGAATGGGACACTGGTCAGGAAGTCAAGGGATGGCTTCCTACTTCCTCTGTGAGTTAGAGTTGAGGTCATCCGGTAAAACTGAACAAGCAGCAGGCTGAGTAGGAGGAGTAAACAAGTGGAAATCATTCAGGATGATAAAGTTAAAGTGACTGTGAGAGGGAAAGGCAAAAAAAAAAAAAAATCAGAATGTAATCAAGACCACAAATTTGGAAAGCATGAATCTGAACTGTTTAGAGGAGCAGCAAGGAGCAAACTGAGCCAATAAATGACATCCTGAGTGAACTGCAGGCCCGATGACTTTATGACTCCAACCCCCTCCCCAAAGTGCCTACCCACCCCGACCCCCATTCTCCATGCTGATGAGATCTCAGGAGCCAAGAGTTACAATTCCAGGAGGCATGCTATGAAGCTGGCTTCCTGAACAGGGACTCCTGGTTGCTAAGGGCAGCGTTAAGTAAGCGGCCATACTTGCTTTATAACTGAACACCTGTGTGCTCAAACTCCTGATTTCTGGCTTTACCTGGCAGCACCCTGGTACTGTTGGAAGGAGACTCATGGAGAAGAGACATTTAGAGACAATTCCAAGAGATATTTGGAAGAGACAAGTAGGTGAGAGATACATGGGGAGGCTGCTCCCCGACCTTGGCAGAGACAATGGCAGTCTCATCTTGACCTCATAGTGGATTATGTGCTATATTTTGAATTTTGAGTCTCTTCTTTTGTCCCAGGTCCCTGGGACCTGCTTAACTCTTTTTTTGTGGTTTCCTGCTAGAAGTTAACGTTAGACTTGTGGCTAATTTTGGGGCTTCAGTGTTCCTGCTCTTAGCCAAACCTGTTGACGGGGTATTTGCCCATAAGGGGATGGGTGATTTTTGGAGTTTTATTGGGAAACTATTCTTTGAAATTATTATTCTCTCTCTCTCTCTCTCTCTCTCTCTCTCTCTCTCTCTCTCTGTATTTAGTCATACCGATTCTATTTAAAATCTTTCACACTAAGTGTGCTTCCTGTGCTTTTGTGCAGGACCCCATTTTAAAGCATGCACCCCCTAGAACTTTGGGTCTCTCGGTAATCCTTGGTTGCGAGTTAAATGAATGAATACCAACATTAATATATGAATATTTCCTCCTTAGCCACATCTAGCCCCTTGCTGCAGTTTGGGATACTTGTAGGTCAGATAACAGAGCAAGCAGACTGGATCATGGACAGATAAAGACAAGGTAATTGCACTTAACTTCAGAGATAAGTGGACCTTAGGCAATATCTATTTCAGTGGTTTTTAACCTAGAGTTAATCAATGAAATTTCTTTTAAATAATCAAATGATGTTGCTGTAATTCTTAAATCCAGAAGTAGTATTTTCATATTTGCGTAATACTAAGTATATTTCTTATTTTAAAATCCACTTGTATAGTATTTTCTGTGTATTGTATCTTCATATTTAACTACTTAATTTAACATACTTGATGTTTACTTGTTGATTTGTAAGAGATCTTTATATATTAAAGAAATTAACCCTATGTGATAAGTTTTACAAATATTTATCTCAAATTTGTTGACTTCTGGCTTATTGTGGTATTATTCAGGAATTTTTAATTATTAGGTATCAAGTTCAATATGGCCTACAAAATTTACAAGTTTTGTAACATACTTAGAAAAGGTTTCCCATTACAGATATATTAAAAAATATCAATACCTATATTTTCTTCCAAATTTTTACGGGTTTCTTTTTATATTTTTGCATTTTTGTTTCCCTGTTGAGGTTGAGTTACACTATTTCCTCACTAGTTTCTTATAGGCTCCTGAGATTTCTTTCTCACAGGCATGGACTAGACCTGAGATGAGTCAATGTGATTGACTCACATTGACTCAGTGGAAGCCAGATGTGGGATTTCCAGACAGCTAATGGGAAATTCCACAGATCGCTAATGGGAAGAGAAACTGTTTGGAGGCAGTGATGCTCAATAGTCACAGAAGTGTCTTTCTTTATATAATATTGTAAGTGAGAAAAAAAGGAGTGTGAATTCCTTTTGGTTATGGTGTAGACTGGGCTGGGAGTATGTGGTTTTGTAATTGGACTTTGGAGATGTGCCCAAGAAGAAAAGACAGATATTTAATAAACTATGAACTAATATTAATGGTCCATATAAAACTGTTTCTTTACAAAAATTATGCCTGGCTGTGAGTTCATCAGAAATCTTTTCCTTTGTGCTAGTATGAAATTAAGAAAAAAAAAAAGTTGTATTGATAATTGTGTAGTTTCTACCTCAAAGTTTCAGCAACAGTTTGACATTGCATTTCCTCAAATTTAGAATGCGCTGATTTTATTAACAGGTAGATGTTGCACTATAGTTCTTTACAATTATTTTGAAAGTTTAGGAAAATGAATAAATGAGCCACAATGGAATTTTTAAAACCAATCCCATGAGAGAGAGGGATGTTAGGTGATCATTAACAAAGCACCACAGAAGTCTTTGAATGTATGACATGCCAGTTACAAGCCAACTCTATCAATCGAGGTAGGAGATGAAGAAGGGATTCAAATTACAAGAACACTAAACACAGGTGTTGACTGCTTTCCACCCAACATACATATACACAGGGGATAGCAGTAGAAAGGTGACCTGAACAGACTTTACAACATAGAAAGTATTAATGTTAATATTTAAATTAACTACAGATTGTATAAGCTTCATGTGGTGGAATTTTCAGTGAAAATTGTTATTAAGTCCAGGTTTTCTTTGCTTTCCTTACATAACACAAGTCATTAAGAAGAGACAAAATAAAGATGTTTTGAACATAAACTCCAGTAAATTAATGGCAAACATTGAAACTTTAGCCAACTAATAATTTGATGTCTTCTGACTTGCAAATTGCTTTACCGCTTCCTAAATAAAAGTTGAACAATTCAAGAGTAGACTCATTTAACTATGAGACTTAACTCTGTAAGAGTCTTAGGATTTGAATTAAATACATTCCTTGTGGAGTCTGAGTTATTATATAAGCACTACATTTTTTTTAAATATATATTTTTATTGTTATTTATGTCTTTTACATTTTGTATTCCCCTTGGGTAGCCCACCACCAATTCACCCGTGATCCATCTCCATGGTCCCTTGTGTTCTTTTCTATTCCATTTTGTGCCCTTTTCCTTCCCTCCCTCCCTCTTCCTCCCTCCTCCCCCCCCCCACACTGATTGTCTCTCTCCCACCTGGCCTCCCTATAGTCCTGTTATAAGAAGCACTACATTTTAACTTTAGATGCTTCCTTTTTGGAGCAAAAAGGATACTTTGTGTAGCTCATTAAGAGTTCCAAAATTGGAGTTTTCAGTTTGAGCAAATATTAAAGCACTGGAATCAATAAAATATTAAAGCACTAGAATCAATCTATTGTCTAAGTCTGAAACAACTGAGTCATAAGTAAATCAGGATGTAAATTATGATGGATTTTATGTAATATGATTAGATTCTTAATCATATTGAATTCTTTTCCTTTTTTTTTTTAAAGATTTATTTATTTATACATACAAGCTGGGGTACAGGCCAGAGGCGTGGGGCGGCGAGAGGGCTCACCAGAGACAGAGCGGGGAGCAGAACAGGCAGATCAGAAATACACTGCTGAGGGGAGCAGCAGGCGAGGCAGGAGAGGTCTGCCCCACCATGTGGGATTCTCCTCGGCCGGGCGTCGAACTCGCATCGCCACTGCCGACAACTCCACAGCGCAGCGCTCAGCGCTCAACCGCTGCGCCACGAGGGAGGCCCCAATATTTTATTCTTCTTAACCATTTTCTTCTCAACACATTTTCAACTGTGTTGAAATCTTGAGACTATTCCCTTCACTGCGTCATGTACCCACAGAATTTCAGGGATAAACCACAGGATGATGAATGCTGCAATGCTAAGCTGGAAATACACACTCATGTTGAAATCCTAGTCAATTCTAACAGAAGATAGTGAGACATGATGAAATTATGAATTATCAGGGAGGTCCAAGGTTATGGAATAATTTCAGAGTGGGCATGTCAGTTACTGGAGAGGACCAAGGGCAAGGGCATGTGAGGCAGGAAGCACAGTATTAGCCAAGACACAGGGATGTGAAAGATCATGGAATGGTCAGAGATGAGGATGGAGGCCAGTTGAGTGGAAGGAGTAGGTCAGATAGTAAGAGGCACTGCAAGCTCATGTAAATAGCTGTCCATGTCATGCTAGAAGCTTTGGACTGTGCTCAGGAGAGGATCAACTGTGGTCAGAATAATGGTTTGGATGGTATAAGTTGATGCCATAGTCCCCCAAAGTGATGGTTTTGACGATGGAGTCTTTGGGAAGTAATTAGTCTTAAACAAAGTCATGAAGCGATTAGTGCCCTTATAAAAAGAGACCAGAGAACTTGTTAGCTCTTGTGTGAGGATACAGGAGAAGGCTGCCCTCTGCAAGCAAGAAAGAGGGCTCTCACGAGGAGCAGAATTGGCTAGCAACTTGATTCCTCAGCTTGAGAACAGTGAGAAACAAAGGTCTGTTGCTAAGCCCTGTCATTTATACTATTTTATTACAGCAGGGCAGGCAGAGTAAGACAATAGGATACTGGGGTATCGGTGCAAAGCAGTGGAACTCATATACCAAGCACAAATAGCAAGTGGCTGCTCAGTAACGCTGGTAAAGCAAAATGGACTGACATGAAGATATTTTCATTTGTGGCCAAATTACGTAAGAGCAATGTGTCTGAAGGTAGTATAGTCTTTTTCTTTTTTTTAGAGATTTATTTATTTATGCATACAAGAGCTGGGATGTAGGCCAGAGGTGTGTGTGTGTGTTGGGGGTGGGGGGATGGTGAGAGGATTCACCAGAGACAGAGTAGGGAGCAGAACAGGGAGATTAACTGAAGTACACTGCTGAAGGGAGCAGCAGGCAAGACAGGAGAGGTCTGCCACGCCATGTGGGAATCTCCCTGGCCAGGGATTGAACTCATGCTGCAGTGGCTGCGGATAGCTTCATAGTGCTGAGACTTAACCCCTTGTACCACCAGGGAGGCCCCAATACAGTGTTTTTCTAACCTAAAAAGGTCCTAACTGCAGTGAGCAGAAGGTCAGCACAAGTCGCCATGAATAGGATCTTCGTGTCTAAACTTACACAGACCCAGAGCTGAGTGGAGTGGAGAGCAGGTGTCCTAGGGCAGAGTTACCAAATAGGAATGCCTGGAAGGTTACAGGTTGTGAGATACTGGAGCCCTTGACCTCCAAAGAGGTACATGGTTCATGAATAGATGGAGTTGAAGGTCAAGAACACCAACTCTGCTGACTTTTCCATTAACTCTGGCTTCCTGTGGAAATACCCTTTTCCATGTGTACCATGATATAAAACAGGTTAAACGTCCTGGCCTGTACAAATTATCCTGTAATAAAATCGTAACTCCACATGAAGAGTTTCCCCTAGACTTTGCCAAAGGAATACCTGTTGGTCCTGTCATAATGTGTGCTGGATAACCAGACCTAGGCCAGTATTTCTGTGGGCGAGAACTTCTGAATTAAATAACCCCTGGAGACCGAGACGGCATCTAGGTTCCATGGGTTATAGAGGTTATTTTATTTTTAATTTTTTTTTATATTTAATTTTTTATTTATATATGCTACCTCATTGTTCATTTTGAGCATGCTTGTATGCCTTCTCCTTTTAGGTGCATTCCCTGTAATATTCCCTCTAAAGATAGAGCATCTTAAATCATGAGATGAAATGAGATTTCCAGAGTGTATAAAGGAAAAAGAAATAAGAATTAAGCCCTGACATGCTCCAACACGAGGAGATCTGAGACAGAAAAAATGTGACAGCAAAGGAGGAATCCTTGAGATTCAGAATGAGGGACAGGCATTTGTTTCAGTAATACATTTTCCAAATTTCTAAACTCGACTAACATTTAACTTTACATTGGAATTTTTGAGGGCTTGTTCTGTAAAAATTAAAGCTGAACCAATCTCACTAATTCTATAGTTTGTTCTCACAGAATGATTATTTACAAACGCTGATTACTTTTCCTTTTAGTTAGTACATACTTTTCTTATTACTTTCTCATATCTTATTACATTAGCCAAAATTTCTAGAATTCCGTTAAAAACAGATACGGCAGTTAGGCATGCTTAGTATTTTATTTGCCTGCTATTGGGTATATAAGGCCAGTGGTGTAATGGATAATACATCTGGCCCAGAAATAAAATGGAATATACCTAATGTTTATCACTGAGTATAATGGTAATAAATGTTTTAGTACATAATCTAAACTAAAGACATGCTTATTTTTTCTGGTTCTAAAAGATTTTACTTCAAAGTGATTTTTTTGCCATCCCACATTTTGTTCTTGGTTTAGTTAAATTAACTAATTAATTAGGAATTTCATTTAATTATAAATATATGATTTTAACAATATAAAATAATATTTTAATTTGGAAGTATAATTTATTTTGTAGTAGTCTTATCAAGTATTGAATTAAAAAATAAATCATTTCATAAATTTTCAATCTTTAAAAGCTTTTCTGACAAAAAACATTTTAGATATCAATTATGTCATCTCTTTGAAGTTTATTAAAAGATATATTTTACATTATTTGCCTTTGCGGCTGCTTTAGGGAAAATGCTATTTATAATTTCTAATTCTGTAGTGGTTAGATAGTTTTACCAATTAATTTTTGTCAATTGTACTAAAAAGTCATCTCATTTGTGTTATGTACTAGAGTATATTTATAAATAGTATTACTTTAATATTTGTTTTATCTTTATATAATTGGTTTTATTCTATACATTTTTAATTTTATAATTTGTCTTAATCTGTCTTATTTTAATCTGCGGTTTTTTCAGAAAACCAAGACTCCATTTTATAAATCAGCTTATTCCATTTCATTGTGTTCTTTCTCTTTGCTATTTCTTTTTTTGTTTTCATTTAAACGGTTGCTCATTTTCTAACTTTTTATGTTGAACCTTAGTTCATTTCTTTTCAATATATTTTGCTTTCTGTTACATGAACACATACATTCAAAGTTCTAAATTTTCTTGTGTTACTTTAGTTTTTGACACAAATTTTAATACGTGATGGTTTCATTGAAATTCAGTTTTGTGTTTCTTATAATTTTCATTGCAATTGCCTTTTAAACCTAAGGGTACATGAGTCATCTGTTTTTTACTTTGCAAACATATGGGACTATTTTAGTTATCCTTTTGTTAGTGCTTTCTAATTTTTCAGCATTATGCTTTGCATCATAGGTTGTATGATGCTTATTCTTTGGAATTTGGAGGATTTGTGTGTGACATAGTATACATTTGCTTTTCATGACTCCAAAAAATGTATATTATGACCCTGTTAACTGTAAAACTGTATTATATGAATAGTAGTCCAAGTTTACTTATTGTATTGCTTAGATCTTTCATAGACTTAGTCCAGTATTACATTTTAATCTATAAGTTTTGGAAGAATATTTATAATATCTACTTTCTGTTCTAATTTCCTTCATGAAGTTTTATATTCTTTATATGATTTGATTTAAAATTGGTAAATGTGAATGTACTTATATTAGCTTAGTTTATGTTTTTTCACCAGCATGTAATTTTCTTCTTTAATTCTTTTCAAGTTTTTAATTTGAAATGTCTATTTTTAATATTAAAATTTCTTTCTACTTTTTAGAACTGGCATGCTTTAAATTTATCTGGCATATGTTTTTCATCTTTTGATTTTTTTTTAACTTTACATATTCTTTCATTTTAAACATGTGTTTGATAAGCCACAGATGACTTGAAAATAATTTAAAAATCCAAGGGCCTCCCTGGTGGCGAAGCGGTTAAGCGCTGTGCTGTGGAGCTGTTGGCAGAGGTGACGCCCATCAGGGGAGATTCCCACAGGGCGCAGCAGACCTCTCCCGCCTCGCCCGCTGCTCCCCTCAGCAGTGTATTTCTGATCTGCCTGTTCTGCTCCCCACTCTGTCGCTGGTGAACCCTCTAGCCGCCCCATGCCTCTCGCTGTACCCCAGCTTGTATGCATAAATAAATAATCTTTAAAAAATCCAAGTTGAGATTCTCTTGATCAAAGATTTTATATCTTTTTGTATAACTATCATTTTCCCCGCCATTTTGTTTTATGTTTTCTCTGAGGTGGATCAAATTTGTTGCTGTTGCTTTGAAAGTCATGACTCCTATCTTTACTTTTCCAGTGTCTATTCTTTTTTTTTCTTTAAATTTATTTAATGCATACAACAGCTGGGGTGTAGGCCAGAGGTGGGGGGGAGGTGAGAGGATTCACCAGAGACAGACTGGGGAGCGGAACAGGTAGACTGACTGAAATACACTGCTGAGGGGATCAGCAGGCAAGGCATGCGATGTCTGCTGCTCCCTGTGGGAAGCTCCCTAGCCGGGGATCGAATTGATGCTGCAGTGGCTGTGGATAGCTTCATAGTGCTGACACTTAACCCCTTGTGCCACCAAGGAGGCCCTCCAATGGCTACTCTTATTGAGATGTATACTTATATGAAATTTAGGGCTGGTCTTCTCCAAGCAAAGTGAGTCATTGGTTCTCCTCTCCTCTCCTGTTCTCTCTACCACCTTGTTGCATTTGGTTTCAGATTTTCATGCACTTGCTATGTAAAGGAGGTATTATTGTTATTTAGAAGATGCTAAATTTTTCTTAGGTATTTTCTTATTCCTACTTTGTTATATCTGGTAGATCATCCCAGGATCCATTTCTTTCATCGTTTAGACTCATTAAAGTCAGTTTTCTTGTACTGAAATTTTTGGACTCATTCATATCTGGGAGTATTTTTTAATCACCTTCAATTTAAATGCTCATCTTTACTGGACCTAAAATGCTGTTTAAAATTATTTTGCTTTGGATACTGTGAAAATATTACATTGCATTCTGTCATGTGATTGTTAAGAAGTCTGACGTCAAAGGATGATACGCAAACTTGCCAAAACTTAACAGGGTTACTTTTGTCTCAACAGTCACTGAGCCATTCCCTTCTGAGCTCTTGCATCTGAGTTTTCATTATGAGAAATTCATGAGCACCTTGTCTTCAAATATTTTTTATTTCTATTTACTTTTTTGTCTTTTTTATGACTTTTATAACTATGTTAGCTCCTGTGCTTCTATTTTTCAAATCTCATCTTTGTCTTTTTCCAGTCATTCCTTCTCATGCTTTTTGGAAGATAGCTTTCCCCAAATCTTTCAGCTTACTGATTTATTTATACTCTATGGAGAGTACACTCTTCAACCCATGCATGAACTGCTCTTTTGGCAACTACATTTCCCATATACAGTATCTTTGACCGATATTTCTCTTACACCCTTGTCTCATATTTCCAATATCTTTTCATATACCTGAGGATATTTATTATACTTAATTAAATTTCTTGTTTTTCGGGATTATGGATTTTTCTTCTAGAGCAGAAACATTAATGGTAGAGATTAATGTTTTATTATTGCTTAGATTTGAATAAAACTAGGAAACAAACCCATTTAGAGATTCACCGATATAAAGGAGTGAAGGAAGGACTAATAGTTAATCCATGAAGTGAAAAGATACAGAATGTGTGAAATGAGAATAAAAAATTGTTGTTCAAAATTGCAGAGATAAATTTCTTCTCTATTTCCCTGAGGCCCTGGAAGTCAAGGGGTCAGCTAAGAGCTCAATTGTCTATTTTATGTAAATAAAGGGGTAAAGACTTCGGGCTATTTCACCGGGATGTGAGGGCCAAATGAGAATGCAAAATAGCAGTCCCTTTGAAACTGTAAAGCCTAAATCAGAATTTGGTTTTGCTCTTATATGAGGGGGCAATAGCTACATGAGTCCATCAAGCAAACTTAATTTTTGTTTTCTTTCCATTATGCTGTACAAATGTTGTTACCTTCACTCATGTGAAAAGAGAAACAGACGCCAGGATTCAGGCAGCAACATCACCTATTTTAACCAGCCTGTATCTCAAGACATAGTGTTCGGGATGACATTTTCCTACCTTGATTTGAAAGACTCCCTGTTTCTTGGCTGAGGGACCACGATGAAAGCAAAGGGAAGCCCCATCTGATACCTCAGGGATATTTTTTTTTTAAAGATTTATTTATTTATACATACAAGCTGGGGTACAGGCCAGAGGCGTGGGGCGGCGAGAGGGTTCACCAGAGACAGCGTGGGGAGCAGAACAGGCAGATCAGAAATACACTGCTGAGGGGAGCAGCAGGCGAGGCAGGAGAGGTCTGCTGCACCATGTGGGATTCTCCCCGGCCGGGCGTCGAACTCGCATTGCTGCTGCCGACAGCTCCACAGCGCAGCGCTCAACCGCTGTGCCACCAGGGAGGCCCTGATACCTCAGGGATATTTTTCAAGAATATTTTATCCTTTAAAAATTGTTGCTCTTGTCTCATTGCCAAGGTCAGCGGTAACTTGGCTACTCCTCCAGGTAGGAACTGTTTCAGTGTGAGCTGGCAAGTAGCATATTCGTTCCAGACTCTTTAACTTAAAAGTGTTTGCAACGTTTCTCATCGGTGGTAAGCTAGGATGTATTTTAACAATCTTGCTCATTTTTTTTTCTGTTTTTTTTTGTTTTCAAAAATGACAGCAGATAAATTTTCTCTTCAAAACTGAGAGAGCACGAAGCGCTTTGGACAAGGCTCTGAGGGCAAGTTTCCATGTAACTTGGAACACACAGAGAGGAGCGGTGGATTTGACATGACTCTCCAGCAAAGAAAAAAGCAACAGCATTGTTTATCAAAGAAAGATGCAAACGAAGTTTGGAAAGCAATTACCAGAGACAGGCTAAAGCAACAGCACTCCCTGCAGAATGACTCTTCCATGCGTGGAGGAGGTTTCTGTTAGCCCCGGGGAGCTCCGAAACATCCTTCCTGTGACCTCTCTAACTGAGCACATTTCAAATCTATCACTCCTTTGATCCCACCCTCCCTCCCTTGCTTCAGTGGGAAAAAGATGGCCACAGAGAGCCAAGTAACATCCTCTACATTGCAAGATCCATTATGCAAGGCCAAGGGTATAAGCCCAACGTCAGCCTTATGCTGGGAATTTCATCTTGTCAGTGTGAACCTCGCTGCCACGATGGGCTACCCTTCTAAGCCTTTTGCTCTTTGAGCTTTTTCTGTGGATGAAGATGAACCCTCAACCCCTGCCCCGTCACCTGAACCTCCTCTTCCCCTCCCTGGGTGCTCAGCTACCCTGCTAATACTGAAAGCCTCTGAACAGCTCCTGGACATGCAATCCTGAAAAAATCCTAGAAGATGTAGAACTTAATAATGTGAGACAGTGAAGGTGGCACAGGTGTGAGCTTGCACATGGTAGGGACGGACAGGGCTGACGTGAAAACTGTTATTTTTAGAAAATATTTATTTATTTATTTATTTATGCATACAAGAACTGGGGTGTAGGCCAGAGGTGTGGTGAGAGGATTCACCAGAGAGAGAGTGGGGAGCAGAACAGGCAGAATGACTGAAATACAATGCTGAGGGGAGCAGCAGGCCAGACAGGAGAGGTCTGCTGCGCCATGTGGGAAGCTCCCTGGCTGGGGATGGAACTCGTGCTGCAGTGGCTGCTGGTAGCTTCACAGTGCTGAGATTTAACCCCTTCGGCCACCAGGGAGGTCTTGTTTTACATTATTTACAGATTGAAGGCGGGGGGAGGGGGGACATTGTGAGGTTAAGTCCAATAGCAAACTTACAATTTTTATTAATTCCCATATCAACTTGAATCAGAGAAGTCTACATCTTCTTGATGTAGAAAATTGGGAACCGGTTGTCAGCACCTGGATCAGTGTTATTTCCATGTTATCTCATTCCTTCAAATAAAACATCTGCGGTAAGTAGATGTTCCTTCTTGAAGGAAGATAAGAGTTTTAGGACTAGAAATTTAAGATCAAAATGAACAAAGGGAAAGGAATAGAAGGTGGGGCCAGAGACGTGGGTTTATAGAAAACTCCTAATACTTATCAGACTCAAGGAAACATCTTTATTTTTACTTGAACAGAAACTCCCACAACATCTATTCAATTGTGTGTGTTTAAATATAAGATTACAAACAATACCCTCCTGTCCACTAAGAGTTTACTTGTGGGAAGTGAATCTCCTTTTGACACAAAGATAAGCTGCTTAATCATAAGATAATTCTAACATTTGGACAATTTTGGACGCAGAAGATTTTATTTTAAAGCATCTGCTGAGTGCGAGAGTGCTCAATTGGTATTTTGTCTCAGTAAAAAACATAGATCTTGGCCCTAGAAAAGACCTCTGAGACACTCCAGTGGATTTTCTTGCCAGGGCAGAAATAGTAATAGATGCTATTACATAGAGTCTCTAAAGAGAAGGCTTCAGGAACAACTGCTTAGCAGTACCTAACACTTCAGATTGCATCTGTCATGGGAAGATTAAGGAAGTACAAGTCACTTGAGATGTTGGTTCCTACTTAATGATCAGATTTGCTCCCCCTTTGTTTCCAGCAAAGATTTTTTTCAGGAATGGGGGAAGTAGCAATGAACCCAGAAAATTGTGAACTTTTGTTTGGTTAGTATGATTTTCCCTTCCAGGCCCCTGTGTATTTCTAAATCGGTTCTGCATATCTAGTACTATTTACAATATGGTATTAGATGAAGTTTAACCTCAGATCTGGGAATTTCCAATAGGGTCTCCACTAGCCTATGAGTGAGTATAGGAGTTCTTTAACAAGAGGAGCCAGAAATTGACATTTTGTCGTCACATCTTTCCAGTTTTCATTATTTGCAACCACTTCCAGGATTTGTAAATACAACATAGCTCACACAGTCACTTTGTGATCTGGGTAGATTTGAGGGCTACAAATTTAACACCTATAAAGGCAAACATAAATTCAGGTGAAACTGAGTTTTCCTGGACATTTTTTTCTAACTATTGCATAATGGAAAACAGGAGAAGAAAGACTGAGAATTGGGGCCACCGTGGGGAATTAAAGACTGTGTATTTGATTGAATACTTAGTCTTTCTTACCCTCAGTTTCACTGTTGGAAAAACAGGATAGTGGAATCTGTTTCACTGGTTATTATGAGGAATGAGTAGCAAATTTTAAGCAGCTCACAATATGCTAAATGAGCATCTGCTCAATACACATCTCAATTCTCCTGTGGGTTCTGGAGACCACCAGTTTATTCAGAGACTGATCAAATCTTGTTTTGGCAAATAAGTGATTTGGAACCCATTGAAGCTTTATGTAGAGAGGAAGACAGGGGTGGGATGAAACATGGTGTGAGCATATGAAAAGTGGGGGAATATCCAAGTGATGATTTCTGAATTATAAAAGTCAACTCTTCCTGAATTCAGAGAGTTTTCCATTTCTGGTGGCCGCCACTACCCTAACTTGCTCACAGTTTGCCTAGCTACCAACCATCTTTGGGGGTTAGATTTGAAGACCCATATTTCAGAGTCCGCTACTTGTCACAGCCTTATTTCTGTGAGCAGCCTCAAAGTCCTCCCTGCCCCAGGCATCCCCCAATCCTCTGCCCTTCTCTGCTGCCTAGTTTTTGTACAGGGTGCTGAGAGTGAGGGCACAGAAAAAGCATCTTCCAGAACTGTGCGAACTTGAGTGATCTGAGGCTTGAGGTAGCATGGATCCAGCAGCTCAGCGCTATCTCCTCAGTCTGGCCAATGTCCGTCTGGCTCCTCTGAACATTACCCAGGACCCAGCGCCTTTCTTTGTTCTCAGTTCCCTAAGAAATGTGAAGGAGGCTCTGGGGAAGCCACGTCACTTAATCCAGAAGAAAGGGGCGGGGCAGACGTTTTCCAAGCTCCTGTCCCAGATGAGAAACAGTACCTCGGAAATGGAAAATGGAATAAAATATGAATGATGCTTTTAAAATGAGCATGTTGGTTTGATGAGACTTCAGAGCTTTAAGATAACACAATAGCATAATTTTTAAGAGACTAATACCCTATGCATTTTATTGCAAAGTATATCATTTGGGCATGCTGCAGGATAGCTAGACAGTCCATACATTTACTCGGTCAAAACCAAATCTCACACGTTAGTGCCTGTGGAATCTAAATCTATTTCAGGAAGGTGAAGCAGATGGCAGCTGAAAACCACTCAACTGCAACTCTAATTAGTATCAAAGTTCAATTTGCTGCAAAGTATGCAGATACTTTGTCATTTGAAAAACAGTTCAAAATAAATTTGAAAGTAAAATGACACTTAAATTGGAAATATTTTTCAAGAAGTTGTTCTGACAACTAACCCTAGTCATTGATTTTAATTTCTTCTGTGTTAAATGTCCTCCAGAATTTCCCTATTATTTTAATGTTTGCTAGGTTCCTCTTAGGCTACCAAGTGTCAATTGACCCCCAGAACTCAAATCATTTTCACTTTCCTGTAGTGAAGTTCCAGAATGTTCTTTTTTAAAGAATGATAATACAGTGTTTTCAGTTTTATTTAAAAAAGTACACACACAGCAAAGATTGTCATTAGTCATTTCTTGGCTGTACTTATAGTCAGCACTTGATTTTGAGCAGATTTCTTTGCCTTTACCATCTTGACAAGCTCCTGGTTGTTTCATGCAGCCCCTCTTCTTCCTGCCCGGCACTGATTTTGCTACTTTCCCCTATCATTCAGGTGTTTTTACTGGGTCTGATTTCAAAGCTTGTTGCAAAAATTCCTGTTTTGCTGTTGTCCATGGGATGAAATCTGTGTACAGACACGAGGACTTTCAAATCCTTCTGAAGGTGTTGCATTGTCTGCTAACAGATGTCCCATCAGCTATAATGTGTTGGGTGTGGGGATCCAGTCAGATCCAGGCCCAGTGAAAAAACCTCAGTGTGACAGCTGCTCTTATGAACCAAAGGTGGACAGCAGCTCTCTCCGCCATCATTTGAGATCAACATGTTCTTATAAATACAGCTCTTAAATGCAGAATTAAATTGGGAAAACATTGAAAAGATGTCTTTATCAGGCAACCAGGGAATTGCATTTATATCTAGAACATACCTCTCTTGATGACTTGGGTAGAGGTGTGGCAAGTTTTTAATAATTCACATCCCAGGGGCATTTGCAAATATGGTATCTCTGACTATCAGACCCAGGAGATGGAAAAAAAGAAAAAAGCGACTGGATTTGTGTACTTCATTTTTTATTTTCATTTCATTTATTTATGTGTATCTTGTATACCTCAGTCAGTCATAAGTTTAAGAAGCAAAACTTGTGAGCTGGAATTGGTACATTTAAGTTAGAAATCTTAGCCAGTGACACACTGCAAAAAATAAGACCCTGTCTTCCTCTTCCAGAACACACATGCTGTCGCTCTGGGTGCCTCCTCCCACTCCTTTGCCCCATTTCATGGTAGAGTTGAAATATTTCATGCTAAACTAACAAAGTCAAATTCAAGGTCCTTCTAGTACAACTTGGGGAAATGCCAAGCAAAGCAGCCTGTTATTCCTGACAGGTATAAATGCATCAGTTTGTCAAGGGAGAGAGAGACAGGCAGGACATTCTGTAGGGAAATGATGTGAAGGCTTGTGGAGCTGCAATCGCCGAATTATTGTCTGTGGCACACTGTATGAATGTCTTTTATAGAGCCACGAAGAAAAGATGGGATGAAAATGAAATGAAATCTTAGTAGAAAGGTTTCTATCTGCGCAGTCAGTATGATGAGAGATTACAGGATTGCTGGGATTCACCCCAGAATGAATTATTTTCATGAGCTCTTACCAGCAGCCCAGATGAACATGGCAGTGAACAATGAATGTAAATGATACTGCTTGACTGCTTGACCTTTTAAAATTAATTAATTAATTTGCAGTGAAGAGACTGGGCTGTGCTAATAGTCAACGCCTCAAGGACATTTCCAAGGTGTATCATCATGAGCTCACTGTCTACTCCGACTAATTGAGGTTGTGGGTTAGTTATTTCATAGTTGACTACATACAGCTTTGTCTCTGTGTTATCAGAAGGTATAGAGAGAAGCGTCTCCAGGGATATGGTCTCAAGACTTTGTCAACCACACCTCAACTTATCTGAGGTTTACAAATGAAAAACTCACCAAGAAAAATCAGCACTGCCTTCCTTTGTTCTGGCTTTCTTAGTCTTTATTCTGCTCAAGAAAACAGAAAATTGGGCCTCCCTGGTGGCACAACGGGTTAAGTCTCAGCACTTTGAAGCTATCCAGAGCCACTGCAGCACGAGTTTGATCCCCAGCCAACATGCCTCCCACATGGCTCAGCAGACCTCTCCTGTCTCGCCCACTGCTCCCCTCAGCAGTGTATTTCAGTAGATCCACCTATTCTGCTCCCCACTCTGTCTCTGCTAAATCCTCTTGCCCCCCACACCTCTGGCCTACACGACAGCATGTATGCATAAATAAATAAACCTTAAAAAAAAAGAAAACAGAAAATTGGGGAAAACATCAGTTTTGTCCTAGTAGACAGTTTATGCATACCAAATACAGGGACATATGCTTAAGGAAGAAACTTGGTTTTTGTTGTATTACTTTTAGGCATCTAAGTAGCTTCTAAGAACTGCGCTGGGCAGATGGGATCTAGGCTATTAAGAAATTTCCGCTGAAAAACATAAGCTTCAGTGCTGCCCATTTAGCTAATGTAGTTCATTCGTAATGTCTTTTTTAATGTATTGGATATTATTTTGGATAGACAGTGCCCAAACACAAATCTATCATCATAATTATACATAATTATCTGGGAGAAATGGTTTGTAAAGTAAACAAACACCACTAGGAACTATTTTATAACAACTAAGTGTATACCCAGGAATATTCGAACAGCAAGTTGAAATATTTAGAATTATTAAAGCAACCTACAGAATGTGAGTTAGTTTTAAAATAAATTGCACCACGAAGGTGGTAGTTGCAGTGGATGGGGAGCGTGCCTGCTGGTGCCCTGCCAAGCATGGGTGTAGGCTGAATGGAATATTAGCATGAAGTGTATTTTGCTAATCGGAGGTTAATTTGCTCCAGCTGAGCCTAGCCCAGGGTCTCAAAGTACTTGAGGCAATGGGCACCAGAGGATGTGACATTCCTGTTCGAGTGGCCTTAAGGGCATGCATGGGTAGATTCAGAATTCCTGGTTGCTTAGCCCAGTTTCCAAGATTACTCCCTTTCCATTCACAAAAGGAAAATTCTAGCAGCAGAGAAAACAGCTGAAAGAGTTTTAGCTAATGGCAAGTCTTGTTCAACTGCCCCCAGGGGACCCCTCAATTCTTACCTAGTTAAAGCTTAGAGTCTCAGCAATTTGTGGCTAGGTCCTCCTTTACTCTCCTGCAATTGAGTTAGGCATATTTTATATTCATCAAACCATCCTGTAAGTGTCCCAAACTATAAATAAGTAACTGGCATTAGTCATTCCAACTGATGGATTTTTACCATCAAAAATAATCAAAGCAGGGGGGAGCCAGAATTATAAAACTCTTTTTACATAAAAGTCATACTTAATTCAGTTTTGTTGCATACACACAATTTGCATTGAAAAATTATGACCTAACTAAGATTCTCTGATGCTGATTATGTCATACATATGTGGTTATGATTCATCACTGATTGGAAACTTTTCTCTGGAGATAGATGGACCATTTGGATCTAATCCACATCGAGGAGGGAGCTGAAAAATGTTGGCGAGACTTGGCTGAGGGGTCAAACAGATCTGGTTTGAAAAATTACTTCTTTTTCCAACTTGCACTGTGGCCTTTGTCATGTCACTTCATCAAATAACTTGAGTTTCTTCACTCTAAATTAGTCTTTCTCATGTGATAATTTTAACTCAAAGGGTTGATGTTAAAGAGGTAGCATGTGTAATTAGACAGTGCACAGCTAACTTTCTGGGCAGTGATTGCGTATACTAGCTAGGAGTACAGATTCTAGTGCAAAATTGCTTAGTTCTGGGTCTCAGACCTGCCATTTACTATTTCTGTTCTTAGATGAGTTACTTAACTTCCCTGTACTTCAGTTTGCTCTCCTGTAAAAAAGGAAAAAATGGTAATAATTAGAGTTACAATGTGTAAATTCTTAGAACAGTATCTGGCGTGCAGTAAATAAATGATATTCAACAATCGTGACAAATAATTATTATAAATGCACATTACAAATTCTGTTTCTTCTCTTATGACATTTAATGATGAAGATTACTTTGGAGTTCTAGGTTCTTGCTTTGTCTCCAGTTGTATCTGTTCACTTGCAATCAGAACGATCTGGAAGCATAAACTGGTCTAGCAGCAGCCAAGAGTCGCTGGCCCTCTATCTTGGAATCACACACAGTACACTCTCAATCATGTTGCACCATGAACTCGCGCTCCACTGGACGCCTTCAACATCAACAATACGCTGAGAAAATAAATCGTGATGTTACTGGGAGCTGATGATAGGAGAGTCAGACATTAGATTTAATGCTAATCTAGGTGTGGCCGTGAGTGTTTGTGGGTGAGTTTAAGCATTTGAATTCCTAGGCTGAGTAAAGCAGATTGAAATCTTTGAGGTGAGGGGGTCTCACACAAATAGTTGAAAGCACGAGTCAAATGAAAACACGGGGCCTCCCCAAAGCAAGAGAGAATGCTTTCCGAGAGACTAGTTTCCAATTGAGACATCGGAATTTTCTTGCCTTCAGACTGAAACTGAAACATTGGTTCTTCCTGAGTTTCGAGTCTGCTGAGTTTTGGTCAAGAACCATACTGCGGCTATTGTGGATCTCGGATCTTGACTTAAATTAGGAAAAAAACCATTGATTCTTCTGGTTCTCAAGCTTTTGACTCACTTGGAAGATCTCAGTACTTCTCATTCTCCACAATCCCTTTAGTCAGTTTGTATCTATTCCTTCTGGGTTCTGTTTCTCTGGGGAAGCCTGACTAACACAGAGCTGAATAGAGTTTCCTTTGATTATGATTTCTTTTAATTTACTAATTTTTTCTTGCCTGTGGAAATCTTTGTAACAGGTAAAGATTTCATTTGACAATACATGTACATCTAATATCATTTGTTTATTAAGCAAAAATGCATTTATGATCTATTATGTAGCAATATGTGTTTAATAGGGTAATGCCTCTTACCCTTGCGGAGATTATAGGGTGATAGGGAAGAGAAACGATGTAAAAGCAAGCAAACATAATTGTGATTACTATGTGTTCTCTGGAAGACATGAAGAAACTGAAAGCTCTGAGAACTTGTCAGTTAAACTGAGATCTAAATGATGAGGAAGTTTTAGTATACAAACAAGAGGAAGGGAATTCCAGGTGGAGAAGCTCTGCATGAAAACCCAAGTGGGGATGTTCCATGCTGGGGACATTGGAAAGAAGAGCTGTGGTTGAGTGTTGTGGACATGATGGAGAACAGCAGAAGCTGAAGTCAGAAGACAGGTAGTAGGGAGACCCAGCAGAGTTTTGGGGGGCAGAGTTAGGAGAATTAATTAGAGATCAATGGGATGCTGCAGAAGGTTTTTAAGTAATGGATTAACACAAGCATTTCATGTTTTACAAAACTCTCCAGGTCACTCAGAGAAAAGAACTGATTAAATGGGTCAGATGGGAAATGGGAAGACCAGTCTCCTGGCCGGCTAGCTCAGTGGTCAGCAGAGGCTTTGTCCTACATGAAAGAGGTGGCAGAGACATGGAAAGCGAGGCAGCAGGAAGAGTCATTTTCTTCAGATAACTGTCCTCATTCAGATCTCACCTCAAAGAACTTTGCTTCCTTAAGGAGAGTTTCCCTCTCACACTCTGCCCAGAACAGATCAGGGGCCACCACCTTCTCCTTGATGAAGTCTTCAGACACTTGTCACAGCATGAGAATAACATTCTTCAGGACAAGGATTCTGTCTATGTTTTTCCCACCATATCCTGGATTCTAGGAAGGTACCTGGCACATATTTTTAATTAAACATGTTTGTTGAATACATAAGTGAAATAAATATCAATAGTAGAGAATCTTCTCAGAAAGAGAGGAAAAGCCCCAATTTCCAAGTCATCTGGAATCAATCAAGCTTTTACTTATCCTGGAAGAACCCCTCTTCCCAACTCCCCTTCCCACCCCCACTATCTCCCCTCAAACAGCATATCCTAAACAGAACAAAACATAAAGATCCTAAGTAGCCATTCTGTTCCCCTTGCAGAAAGTTAGTAAAGTCTGCTAGATAACATCAAAAGCTGGTATCTTGTGGAAAACATTTTTTTTAATAAATATTTTTTATTTATACATACAAGTTGGGGTACAGGCCAGAGGTGTGGGGTGGCGAGAGGGTTCACCAGAGACAGAGTGGGGAGCAGAACAGGCAGATCAGAAATACACTGCTGAGGGGAGCAGCGGGCAAGGCAGGAGAGGTCTGCCGCGCCATGTGGGATTCTCCCCAGCCGGGCATTGAACTAGCGTCGCGGCTGCCAACAGCTCCACAGCGCAGCGCTTAACAACCGCTGCGCCACCGGGGAGGCCCTCTTGTGGAAAACATTTAAGCCCTCCCTTTTCTCCCTGTGCAATGTCCTTGTGCAATTTTACTCACCATTTTTATCCAGTGGTGTGTGTTATAGATACTACAGCCAGGGAAGCTTCGGAGAGGTCCACTGCAAAAGACTATGGGGCGGCTGTTGGAGAAGAACCCTGACAATGTAGCTAAGGTGACACGATCACTCAGTACCTAGGAACACATGAGGGACATGTTGTCTTTGCACCGGCCCTAGCTTGGGCAAGCTGTGGGTGAGTCTCTGCTCCAGTCAAGAGCATGGAGTCCTATGGGACAGGAATACATTTCACTACCAATTTCTTATCTGCAAATGAGACAAAACAACCAATCCTATCATTGCAGAGGATTTATGGGGCTTCAGCATATACTGTTTGCACTCATTTGACTACTTAGTTCAAATAACCTGTGTGAAAGATTTGTTTTTCCACCAAGTTAACCAGTAGTTTAAATTGGGCCAAATGGCTTGTCATTTTGGTGTTTTGTAAACAGAGATGATTTGTAGGTTAAGAACCAACAGTCAGCCTGAAAAGATAAATCACTTAGATGGAAATAAGTGTTTTTAAAACCTGGATGGGAAGAAAATGTGTCAAAATTCATGTCATCTCCCTCTTCTGAAAAAAAGGAGGCATCCCCACGTGCTCCCAGCATCCTGTAGATGGTAAAGAAATACGAACAATTGTGCACAAAAGCTCAGCCCTCGCAACAGCTCTAGGCTCTAACAAGAGAGCGGATAAATGAGCTCTGGTAACGTTACATAGAATGAATGTACAGCAGACAACACATGGCGTGCTGTGGCACTTGAATGGGGGTGAATCTTAGTGTATAATACTGAACAGCTGTAAAGATAAAACAGGTGACATTTTAAAGTATACCACAGAGGAGAATCTCGCTTTGGTGACGGAAAGTGCTTCTTTCCAATGCCTTGTCCTTGTCTTCGGCTGTTGACCTTCTGATATGTGTAGCTCGTGTTTCCATACTCCTTTGGGAGTTTATTCTCTATGGTGTGGTTGATGTTCTCTGCAGTTGCATTACATGCTCTTGGTTTAGGCAGTACTTGCAATTTCAGGTGAAGCTTCAGAGTCTCACTTTTGAGCAAGGAATTTTCAGACAGCAAAAAGCCTCACTCCATGAGAAGATTTTTAATTTGACCTGTAATATCTTCACTCAATGGATTTTCTTCAAGTAGTTTTTTGAATTCTTTTCTTTCAAACCTTTTGAGAAACATCTGTTAAAAATATTAACAGCATCAATGAGCATTTTTCTCATCATCTTCTGACAGACTGGTCTCCGTTCGCTAATGCATGCTTCTAATTCCAAGTGGCATGTTATCTCTCCAAGCAAATTGATGACCTTGAACATATTTCTGTCAGAGATTTTAACCAGCTTTCTTATCTTTAATATCTTTATAAACCTGTTTCATTGGTGCTTGAGTTTTCAAGCACATTTTTCTGTTTCTTCAGCTCCAGGGTCTTTGCTTCTAGTTTCTTAGGCAAGCAGTTTTAGATTGTCCCCAAGATGGATGGTTTCATTCAAGCTGTGCTTTCTTCTGAAGTTATTCTGTGCTCTCCTAAGATGTTACTGAGATTATTTTTGCATTAGTCACTTGGGATTGGAAGGATTTGCTGCTTCTGCAGTGGCTGTGTCTGTTCTTGATATTGTCATCACTCATCCATGAAATGATGTCCTTTCCCAAAAAAGTCTACTGAATCCTCAATGGAGGCCTGGTAGAGCTTCCAAACATGGATCGTGCCAGTGTAGAGGGCTGGCTTCACCACCAGTGACTTGAGGGGGTTACAGGCTTGTGTAATTAATCTTCTCATGTTGTGATATTATTCAAGTCAAGCAGAAAATTATTTTGATTAGCTTTTTTGCCCTCCTTAAAGGATGTTGACTCTTTCTTATAAAAACAACTGTATCAGGGCATGCCAAGATGTTCTAGAGAAACCAAGGAGACCTGGGACTTGTCTCAAATATCTGGACACACTAGCAGAGCGCTCCCTGATGCTCTAGGTACCAGGGTTCTGCCTCTGGTAGCCAGCATCCTGCAGGCCACAACCGCTGTACAGACCCTTGTAGAATATTCTGTCCCTGAAGACAAGTGCCACTTGTGGAGAATAATTTAACCAACTGAGTGGAAATCATGACTGTAGGGGCTGCACTGGCAAGGACAAACTCCTACAGCAGGATGGGAGACTGGAAATTTAGGAAAGTTGGTCAGGGCACAGGGGCCACTAAAACCTTCGAGATATTTTGCTATTATTGAATGCAATGAGGCAAGACTTTCAAATACAGTGGGAAGGAAGAAGCCTTTCAATAGAGAACCAAGAAGACACACTATTAACAAGAAAGCCTGGGCAAAGTAATTTGGAAAGAGGGATTCTTCTTTGCAGGGACTGAGAGAGATTTATGGTTCGGAGATATTACCCAAAATGTAACTCCAAGAGATGAAAGGAAGAGACAAATACTCCCACTTGACTTAACTCTGATGGCTCCAGGGCCAAGCAAAGTTTCTAGAATGCAGATTTCTGCCTGGGGAAGGGAGAGACAGTGATGACAGGTTTCAATCCTCAGATTTCCTGCAGGCTTGAGAAAGGAAGCTTTCCGTCTCCCCTGAGCTGAGGAGTAGCTGTTCTCCTGCAGCGTGTCTTTAATTTTCTGAACCTGAATGGAGAGTTTTCAAACACAATGAAACTGTGGCAAAGCCTTCGCTCTGACACAGGAGCTCTGAACACTGTCGGCTCCAAGGCAGGCTTCCAGCAGGTTTCCTGCATGAATTTAGGTCCAGGAAAGTTTTTTCACTAATACTTAATTTTACAGGGCCACGTTGCCGCCTTCTTTCTTTGGGAGTGCCGTTAGCGACAACTCCTTAGCACCGGCCTGAATGACATCCACTGCCTCTTGTGAGAATATTCTGGCTTTCTTTGGATAGCCCTGGTTTCCCTGCGAAGAAGGATGTTTTGTTTTTTCAGCAGCCTTCAAACAGGTAGTAAATACATTTCCACTGGGTTGGCACTTCTTCTCATTTCCTGAAGGAGGGGCTGATTGTTCTGATGGCCCCTGCGGGAATATTCCAGGCTCTCTTGAAACGACTAGCGAACACAGCATCTTTCCCTTACGCAAGCTGTCACAAAGAAAACCCAGCAAAAGCCACTTCCAGTATCAGCGTTAGGGCTGAGCTTATATGCACTGGAATTTCTTTGAAACTAACCAGCAAATGGACTTACCAGAGAAAAGGCTAAAAAGAGGTTTCAAATGTGTTGAGATGCTCTTAGCCTATTTGATGGGCTTGCTATCTGTAGAATAAAAATCCACGGTTCCTTCTAACAGGACATGATGGCCATGAGGACCTGAGCACAATATGACTTCCAACCAGAGCACAGGTTCGCCTTCCTGACACAGGAGCAACTATTAATCAAACAAGGTCACCAAGGTAATGGAGGTTTCCTTTAGGAAAGGTGACTTCTCCTCAGTGTTCTGCATTACAATTAGGTTTGAGTGCATCTGAAAAAGAAACCAGCAAAGCTGTGAGGCTGCCCACTCAGAATGATGAAATGATTATGCAAAAGATTCCTCAGGAGTGTGTGATCTGCAGAGCTCAATTGCTTCCAGTTCTAAATAAGGAGCTGTAATTTGACAGGCATTTAAATTGATATTTGTTTCGATACTAAAGCTTTGCTCATTTTGTAAATGAATCCCACATCTTCAGTCCTAGCAACACACTAAATTTTCCTACCACCTTAATTTCAGGGCTTTACTCATATAGTTAAAAAGTGATGAAGGTAATGCCAAAACAATTAGAAATGAGTTATCTTGAGGGTTCAGGGAGTTATCCAAAATGGCAACATTATTGGAATTATTAACGCGACTTCATGAAATAATGACATTCAAATGTGCTCCAAATCAACATGCTCTCTTAAGTTATTCTCTAAGGATAAGAACAAAAGGAAAGCGAGGAAGAGAAAAAGAACTTTCTAACTCCTTTCCTGTCTAAATTTTAGCCAATTTGGGTATTAAAGTCTTGTCAATTGTTAACTGCTCTATTTTCTCCTTTTTCACTCCAACTAGATGTTATTTTATTCCTTTACTTTTATGAACTTACCATAGAAAACACAAATAAATTAAAGAAAAATAGATAAACTATTTTGAATTCCATCCTAAAACCCTCTAGCTTTAATTTTATCATGAGAATTTTATCCTGTAAAATTAAGTATTAGTGAAAAAACTTTCCTGGACCTAAATTCATGCAGGCTTCTCATGCAGGCTAAATTCATGCAGAGCGAAGGCTTTGTCCTATTATATTAAACTTCATAGATATTCATCGTAATATACAAGAGACACAACCTTGGCCCATTCGTGCATCTCATATCAATTTATTAATGGTAATTTAAATATATAATTTATTCTGAAGGCAAGCTTAGGAGTTGGTTTAGGAGTTGGTTTCCTCAATCATAGGAAATTTGTGACCTTTGGCAAATTCCTTCCCTTTTCTGTTCTCCAGTTCGTTCATTTGATAAAATGTAGAAATTATATGCCTACTTCATAGAGTTATTTTGAAGATTATATTAACTAATAGCTGAAAGCACCTAACAGATACCTACATTACAGTAAGAATTCAATAAATATTAGTTGTATTGTTGTGAATTGTCATTTATCTCTATTTTGTTCATTTCTTCTTTTAGTTATTTCCTCCCATGTACTGATGTTTGCTTCTGCTTTTTTTTCATTTTCTTGTTTCCCTAAGTACAAACTTGGATTTTTACTTGTGATTCTTTTCTGCAGTAGGACTCTATTACTACTAACCTCTCCATAATATTTTGCTGCATAAGATTTCAAGCTACTGAGAAAGAAAAATATCAGATGGTTTCACTTGTAAGAGGAATATAGGGGGCACCAAACAAAGGGATTAAGGAAAAAACTAATAATAAAAACCACAACAAAACAAAATTAAACAGGAAACTATAATTCAGAGACATTCTGCGGGCAGGGGGCGGGGGTGGGGGGTGAGAGCTCAAAGCAAGGGAGGGAAGAGCACAAGGGAATAAGGGACTATAGTGACACTGCAGGGGTGAACCGCTGGTGGGAAGCCTATGGAGATTACACCTGAGACAAGAAAGCAGACATTGTAAAAAAATGAAAAATGATATTATATATACATACAAATTATAAAAAAAATTCACGCTACTAACTTGATCTTAACGGTTAGAGCTGGGAAAGAGGAGCAGAAATATTTTTTGTGGGGCAGTCTGAAAGCAGACATTGTAAAAAAATGAACAATGATGTAATATATATATATTTATAATTTTATATATATATAAATTATTAAAAAAAAATTCAAGCTACTAACTTGATCTTAACGGTTAGAGCTGGGAAAGATGAGCCCAAACACTTTTTGGGGGGTGGTCTGAGCCATCCATATTCCCTGTGGGAAGACTTAAAAAAGACTTCGAGCTTGTTTTCAGCACTAACTGGTGGCCGCCAGTGAATGCTGCACCCCAGCAGGCCCTCCTCCCCACGTGCCTCCCACCCACCTGCCTTTCATGTTCTGTAGCTTTACCTGGGCGCTCGACTCTGCCTGGAGTTTCCAGTAGCTAGTCCTGGGTGGCTGCGTGTAAGCCGGACAGGGAACGTGGCGCCTCCTCCTTTTATGGAGATGACTCTGTGACACCTCAAGAAAAGACCAGATTCCAGCAGAAGCTTTCCCAAGATGGACGAAATTATCAGAAGCAAGTGAATCCCACCATGCCGAAGCACTGTAGGGCATGCTATGGTGTGATGCCTCGGTGCTGTGAATTTTAGACATTTGTTTCTCCAGAAACTTCAAGAGTGACGCTTAGAGGCTGATAGCTCACAATTGAGTGCCTCCCAGTGATTGTCTTCAGCTGAAGGAAGATTCCTTGCCTAAGTACATACGCCCTTCTTGGGGAACTCTGCAGTTAGTAGCAGGGCAAGGGAGGGCATAAAGGCCCAGCGCTCCCCTCAGTCTGAAGCAATGCTGCAGGGACATCTTTGCTCCAGGGAAGCCCTGGTTTGGTCAAGTCCTTTCTCGAGACTGCATCAGAGCCCAACTTCTGCTGCTGCTGATGGCTGTTTCTCTCATTCTCTTGTTCCAGGGCAGAATAACGGGCATGCTGGGACCCCCAAACCTGCCTGTTCTAAATAGGTTCTTCCATCCATTGCATAAAGACAAACATACTCTTAGCGCAGAAGACCTTCAATGGAAAGGAATTTGAATACAATTAGTGTGCAATAAAGAGAACAGAGGGAAAGAATAGATAAAATAGTTTTCACATGAAACACCCAGAGTCATCCACCCCTCATGGGTAAATGCTCAACCAAACAGGGTTGGCTTAAAGCAAGACCTCTGAGGACCAAAAGCTCGCCTTGAGTCTAAGGCACCTTCTGGAGAGGAGTCATAGGGAAATGGCAGAAGGAGCCAGGTAAGTCTAGAGAAAAGAGCAAAATCAAAATACAAGTCAAGGTAAAGGCTGCCACCAGCCTCCCCATGGGGCTCTCACCCACACCTCTGTCTCTTTCAAGGGTCTCCTTCCATGTTCCCCAAGTCCCTGGTACAAATCCAAGACCACAAAGCAAGCACAGCTTCTTTACCTGTCTTCCTGCTCCATGTTTTCTCTCCAATTCTTGATCTCCTTGCTTCATTCTCTCTGTCTTCTGCCGCTTCCTCTCCCTGCTCAGCTCCATACTTCCTTGGGTGGGACAGGGAACCTGGAAACGCTCTTTCCCCTGGTGATTACCCTGTTAGACTCTCACAGGTATTGTCCTGAGAGGACTCTCAAATTCTTACCTTAGACTCCTTTTTCTGGAGAACCTGAGCTAAGGCATGAGTTCAGAAAGCACACTAAATTTTCTGGGCTCATGCAACCATTGAGGTAAAGCTCAATAAGTTATTGGACAGATGATAATGTTTTCAATTAGAACAAACCTAAAAATCTGGATTAAAGAAAATAGCTTTTTTCTTGTGAAGTTTATGTCAAGTCCACAGTTGGTCTGGAATAATTTAAGTGATTCATGATTAAGCTAGACATTGAAAGGCATAATCTAATCTCTAAACCAATTTCCCATGTTGGTACAAGTGTATGGCTTGAGATCTTCATTTTTGGCTTTAGAATAAATAGAACAGTAAACACTGTATTCTCGGAAATGTATTTAATCTCTGGATGTCACTAATGGATGACGAGAGGCATATCTGTGTCCAGACTGTTTAGTAAAGCATTATTGTTCGTATGTTTACTAATTCCTCAAATAGTAACTGATTCTACTATGTGATCGCAATGCTGGTATTATAGTAATGAAAAAGACACGTTTCCTGTCCCTAAGAAGTTTACATTTTTTTGTGGGGGAAAGAGAAAATAATAAATAAATAAATACATAAACAGGATTGTTTCTGTGAAAGAAAAACAAAACAGAAATAAGTGGCAAATAGTGCTGAAACGGTAGTGGAAAATTTGTATTTGTTGGAAAAAGACAGCTGAAGAGGAGATATCTACACTGAGATGTGAATTCCAAGAATGAGACTTATTTAAAAACAAATGCACAAATTTAGAGGTCTAGCTGACTTACTTGAACGATTCATGAATTGGGCAGCTTCCCATCTAGATACCGTGATGGGTTACGAAAACGGAGGGTCCAATGACTGCAAAAAAAAGACAGAAATGAATTAATTCAAAATGTCATAAGAGAAGAATTTTTCTCACAATTAGATTTGTGATGACAAGCACGTGGTGAACAAGGCTGAGAACGGCCCTGTTCGCTGCTGAGACGGTAGAGTCCAAAATATATGCACTCTTCACCCAAAGTTAGGTCCTAAGTCATATTTTTAGAAAATCTTTGAGCTGTTTTAATACTATCCCTTCCCATGTATGGTCCCAGTTTCTTCTTTATGACGTCAGTGCATTTTTATGTACATGACATACTAAAACTGATCTCAAGACAGTGCTTATATAAAGTCAAAATTAAGATAATCAGAAACAACTGCGTGATTAACTGCACAGCTATTTTTCTTTTATTTGGAATGCTGGTCGCAAATATAACAGCAAATGTGACCTTCACACAGGTTATCCCTTTTTAGGTTTCTTACACTAAATACCAGAGTCTATCTAAAGAACTGCTTTTTCCCACTCTTCAGAACATCTTCATTTAAAAAATTAATTAATTACCTTTTAAAATTAAGTCAGCATTGGGTTATGACATTTTTATTCTCATGACCAAGTCTCGTTTAGTTTTCAACATTTATTGTTTTTAGGATGTAATAACTTCCAAAGTAAAAATTACATGGATTGAAATTATTTTCTCCTCTGCAGTACAAATAGTTCTTCATGTGTCTCAGCATCTTTATGCCCTAGGGCAGTCCTGGAATGACTTTCACCTTGATAACTGGGTTGACATAGATGAAAATGAGAATTTTGAAATCAACAAACTGTGGGAAAAGTCCTTCAGTTCTGGCTGACGATGCAAAGGCATTCCTCACATCATAGGGTTTTTCCTTTCCCATAAGAACAGAGAACCATCACTTCGGTGTAGTCTGCCAACAGTGTTCTTTCAAGTAAATTTTAGGTAATTGGAAATACACTAGCATCTGGGGTTACGGTGGAAGTCAGCATGCCGTTACCCCACCAAAGATAATTTAATTCTATTTTAACTATCTCAAAACAAATTTAAGAAAAGTTTGGACAGTACCCCCTTCCACACATCCATGTTTAAATTCACAATCACACGTCAAAGAAGTCCAAAAATGTTTCCATTTTTTTTTTTCTCAAAAAAGAACTAATGTTGGGTAAAAGTCACACAGGAAGAAACAGAACAAAATGGTTTCGCATGTGCTTGGCCAACCCACGAGGGCTTACCCAGTTCAGTGCCATCAGCGTCTCCCCAAGGTGCCTGTCCTTAAAAGGTCACCATGTATAAAATTGAACGTTGTGACTTTTCAAGTTGTTATGGAACATCTGACACATTATGATGCATGATTTTCTCAGGACTCAGGACAAAAATTTCTCAAGGATACAGACATAGCTGCAATAGAAAGTCTTTTATTATTAAACAGTTTTAATGTAACCACAGATAAAATGTGGCTACATTCGTATGTCTATGGAGTTCTCTACAAGTAATGTTCATCTTTCAAAAAAGGTTTCTTAGATAAGATTTTTTTTTAAAAGAATAAACAATCTAATGCCAAGGAGGTGGGAAGGAAAGAAGAGACAAGTTTATACACACACACACACACACACACACACACACACACATATATTTATATATATATATAAAAGTCAATCATTAATTCTCCACTTATTTTCCATCACTGACATTTTTGGCCCTTCCTTAAGAAAATGAATTGTACAGGTGTACTATATATAGTGACCACGTTTCTGGAAAGTTGAGAACTTGAAGTTTTTTGCCAGCTACCTTGCTCAAATGAAACTGGATAGTCCCTACTGCTTAATATCCACTTGATATAAGTGGATGTCAACGTAAATCTACTTATTACCCTAATTTATTGTATTTCATTCTTGAATCCCTTAAAAACGGTATCAAGAAGTTCTACTAAATACCTAACAAAATACTTGAAATTTAACTTCACCATTTTATCTAGGAGATAGTATCATGACATTATTTCTTTTATTCCTTTATTTTTCATTCTGAAAGTATATTTAGGGATGTTCATGAGCAAACATTTCTTTTTCCACACTCACACACTAAGAGCACTTTCAAGTCCTATTTCCTTAGGCTTATGAATTTACATAGTAATATGCACATTTTAAAGATGTGTACACAGTATTCCCAGGTGTTTTTCCTCAATAGACTACTTAGACACAGAAAGTTTCCATAGTGTTATATGTTCCCAGAAATGTGCAGGTTTCATGGCAGAGAAATCCATTTTTTTTAATTGATGCAGTATTAGGAAAAGACTTACAATCCAAACTATCTCAAAAGTGTTTTATTTTCATTTAAGAGAAGACAGATTTATTACCTGCAGCCTTGAGACACAAGAACACACTGATGTAGTATTTCTCACTAGCAATGAACTGCCCGAGGCCACACAATATCCCTGAGAGAAAAGCACGGAAGTGTGGAAGTGGAGGTTTTATTTGTGCCTCTTCCACTTGCCTGAGACTGTTAGTTGTTAAGTAAAACTTTGTGTTTCAATTTCCTTATCTCATGAATTGGTTGTAATATAGACCCTGCTAATTTCCTACAGATTTAAAACAAGTCCGTGATTATTATATAGTTGGCACTGTTCTAACTATTTTAAAAGCATGACAGAAGAAATCCTACTGACTTAATGTGTCTTTCCCTTCTAGTTTATCCAGCCCCTGAAAGTCCTTGTCCTTCCCCCTGAAACTGACCAGTGAGGGGGAATGGCATCTTGTCCTTACTACCCTCAGGGTGGAGAGCTTACAATAGGGATACAAGGAACCTGGTGAGCTTTTCTTGTAGTTGTTTTGAAACAGATTTTGGAACCTCTGGGCTGAGTGTTTGCCGTTGAGCAAAAGCTTTTCTGAGTTTTAATCTGTAACTATGGAGTTGCAAGAACCAAGCTTCCCTATTTAAATAATAAGTCAAGAATTTATAGGAAGAGCTGTTCCCCCCCTTCCCCCAACCATCTAGATCTTGTCTACTATTCATGGACTGGGAAATGAAGGGAAATTGAAAAGGGAAGAACAGCACAGTGAGGGGCTCTGTATATAGACAGGTGTGCCCCTGACCCCATGTCCATATTAGCTTTTGGGGACTTAGCCTTGAGTTGAGAAAATCTGGAACAGAGGAGAACTTCAGCTTTTTCAAGAAAGTGCAGAGCAGCGCATGGGGTTCTCCTGATGGATGCCAGCTTGTTGCAGTAACAGAATTATAGAAATAGCAGCATGACTTGTCAAGACAGAGAAAATCTGATAAAATGGATCATCTCTGGAGTCTTGAAAATCATCTCTGTATTTCTCAGATTCTCAAAAAGGCTGGACATAAGGTTCTGCAGAGAGTCAAGGAGGATATAGATCCCATTGAGTAGAATCAGAGACTACCAGACAGGCAAGCGCCTCCACATGTGCCAGTGGGTTTGGCTGACCACGGCGAAGGACTGAAAAGCACAGTAACTCTGAGGTCACAGTGCTAACAGACATCACTATGCAGGAACAGGTGTTCTCCCCCAGTGCCAAGAATTGCACAGATTTCTCATAGCTAAGGTGCTTAGTTGAATGAAAATTTTAGGGTGACTGAGTTCATCCATAGTTGGTCAATAATTCCTTTTATTTTTTCAGTAGAAAAGAACTGTAATACAATTAGTGTGCAATAATCAGTGTGCAATAGAAGAGAAAGAAAAAGAATAGTTTCCAAATCAAGAATCCAACATTACTCATCTCCTCACGGGCAAATGCCCAGCCAAACAGAATTGGCCCCAAGCAGGGCATTGGAGGCCAACATTTATTTTTGTCATCAAATATATAGTGCCATCAAGAGATAAAATCAGATCATAGAGAAAAGTCACTGCTCTTTTTACATTGTAGAAAGATTACATTTTGTATTTGAGCATATTCACATCCAAAACCGTACATAATATGGGAAAATATCATGCATTACTTAATGAATGAAAACAAATTCATGCTAATTACATATATAACACCTTAATATCCGTAACAGTTGTATGAAGAAAGGATCAATAGAGTGAAAACATAAGCTGTAGTTTATTGGTTTGTTATAATAAAATATCACATACTGGGTGGTTTAAAAATAGGAATTCACTTTCTCGTTGTGAAGGCTAGGAGTCCAAGATCTGGGATCTTGCAAATTATATATCTGATAAGATTTGATAAGCAGTTATTATCCAGAACACACACACACACACTCAGACACGCACACACAAACACACAGAGACCCCTCCTACAAATCAACAACAATAAGACAAATAACCTTACTTAAAAATCATCAAAGGATTTTGATGTTTCTCTAACATGTGATATGCAAATAGCCAAATAGCATACAGAAACATGCCTGATACTATTAATTGTTAAGGAAATCCCAACCACAATGAAATACCATCTCATGCTAAGGTGGCTCCTATAAAAAAACCAAAATAGCAAGAGACAATGAGATAGAAAAACAAAATAAGTTTTATATTCCTATTTCCTTAAAGTTAAGGTCTGAGTAAAAACTTTAATTGAGAAAATACATCTATGCAGAATTAATTAAAATGAAACTAAAACTAAAGTATATATCACAATATTTTAGTAAACCTGATATATGAAAACTAACTGAACTATGACAGCTATGAATTGGTTTTCCTGATCGATTGTGAATCCCTTACAATAATATCCATAGTAACTGAGAAAACTGTTGAAGCATCTTACTTACTCTCGTATTTAAATTGCATTATCACTGCCACAGTACTGGAAATAATTTCATTAACATCGTTACCTATGTTACTATTTCTATTACATTACTAGTGTATTATACTATCTAGCAATGTTAATCTAACACTGAAAGAAAGCAAAAATGAATGTCTACAAAACTGTTAAAGTAATTGAGTAATGGTTTTTGAATGAATCTACATTTTTTTAAAGATTTATTTATTTATGCATACAAGGGCTGGGATGTAGGTTAGAGGTGGGGGGCGTGAGAAGATTCACTAGAGACAGAGTGGGGAGCAGAACAGGTGGATCTACTGAAGTACACTGCTAAGGGGAGCAGCAGGCGAGACAGGAGAGGTCTGCTGCGCCATGTGGGTCAGCTCCCTGCCTGGGGGTCGAACTTGTGCTGCAGTGCCCGGAGATAACTTCATAGTGCTGAGACTTAACCCCTTGCACCACCAGGGAGGCCCTGAGTCTACATTCTTCACCCTTCTGTCCCAATAGGATGTCTTTCAGTGGTAGAAATAGAAGAGTTCTAGAGACAGAGAATGAGGAGGGAATCTGGTTGAGGGAATTGGTAAATGAAAGCAGAAAATTAACAAAGAAAGGAAGAAAATGATTTTCTTCTTTCATGATGAACATAACTGTTCCAGTTTAAATTCTGGTATATTCTGGGATTGCCCTTGCAGACCCCATTTAGTTTGTTACCTCTGAAGTTCACTGTAGTGGGGAAACTATTTTTATTCACCAGTTGAGCTAGAATCCATGCAGTTCTATCATGAAGAAAGGCTTTAAAGTACTTTAATCAGACACATGCGTAACTGCCGCTCCACGAGGAGTTAGTGGAAAAAACACAGCAGACGCTTCTACCAGCTCCTGCTTTGTAAGTGTTGACTTAGAAATCAAAGTTAGGGCCTCCCCGGTGGTGCAGCGGTTAAGCGCTGCGCTGTGGAGCTGTCGGCGGCGACGCGAGTTCGACGCCCAGCCGGGGAGAATCCCACATGGCACGGCAGACCTCTCCTGCCTCGCCCGCTGCTCCCCTCAGCAGTGTGTTTCTGATCTGCCTGTGCTGCTTCCCACTCTGTTTCTGGTGAACCCTCTCGCCGCCCCACACCTCTGGCCTGTACCCCAGCTTGTATGTATAAAAAATAAAAAATAAATCTTTAAAAAAAAAAAAAAAGAAATCAAAGTTAGTTTCTTAAACTCTCCGTCAGAGATGATAGCTCCACAGATGCAGCGTTGTGTCCAAAAGAGATTCCATTTCTTTTTGTTTTTTAACATTAATTCATTATTCAAGTTTAAAATCACTAGTCAGTGCTCATTTAAAGATTTTTCCATGTTGTCAAAGTCAGGACTTTGATGTCTCACCACACCCCCTTTTGTTTTTAAAGATGTTATCAGAATTTAAGAGAATTTTATCTCTCTCGGTACCATTTTCTTTTTTGATAGTCTTTTCTGATTCAATTTATTTTAACAAATATTGACTTGATAATATAAATATGTTACTAAGTACATTGCTTGTGAAATTTACTAATCTGTTTTTTTAATAAAAATAAGTTTAATCGAAAAGCCACCGAACATCAGTAAATTTGTTTTGATTCCAATCATCCTTATAGACAAAAATTGCAAAATCACAATATATCACTGATTTCACATTGCTCTATGTGATCCTGTGCTGGGCAGTGGCAGGAGTACAAAGGTGAGTGACACACAGCTTTGCAGAAATAATCAAGGAATGAGGTGTAAACAGGTAAAAACTTACTAGCCTGTGTATTATGTAGTGGCTAATGAAAATATAGCTTATGGGATCCTATGCACAGTATAATGCCATTTATTAAAGTACATATCTAAGTAAATTTTAAAAATGTCTGCCAAGAATATTATATCAAAATGTTGTCTCTCTTGACAGAATTAAAGTGAATTTAAACTCTTATTCTTTCATTCATTTATTTTCAAAGTGTTTTATAATGAAGTTTTATTCTTTCTGTTTTCTGGATTGATATGAAAATAGGTTTTGAGAAAAGGTGGCATTAGTCATAAAGGTAAGAGAGAGAAAGATGGAATGGGACGGTTATTCCCCAAGGGGATGATGCTAAGATAGTCTAGGGTTGAGAAAAGAGAAGGGGCATTAGGGAGAAGTGGAGGGTGTGGTATAGACTGACCCAAAACCAGGAGGTGGAAGATAGTCCCGCTGGGTTCTTGGGGAGTGCTTTGAAGCTAAGGGGTGAATTCTGTTCCTACTCTGAAAAGCAACCTTGCAAATGCTTGGGCAGGTCATAGAGTCAAAGTACTGTTTAGGAAGATTAGTGGTGCCTTATTTAAAAACTTGTGGAAAATGAAGGAGACAACACTAGGTAAAATAACACACACTTGTTTATTCTTCATATCTCAGAATAAAGGATATTTGGTCATATACAGGACTCATCAGAGTTAAGCCAGCTTTACTGTAAATGAGAACAATATACTAAGTACCAACTAGCTGTATTGTTTTCTTCCTGAGTGAAAGAAACACGTGGTTCTCCACAGCCCTCTAGAAATAGTTTGATTTACAAGGAAGGTGGTTTCCATATACTAGGTCATCCGTAAATAATGTCTTTGTCATACAAGCTAGTTTTTACTAGCCAACCTCAGTCTTGACCATTTTAACTGGCAAAATATTTTCGTGACAGGTAGTTTGGATTATGAGTGATTAGGTGATGGATAGAGGGTTCTCTGCAGCACAAAAGTGTTACATAGTGTCAGTTCTTCCCCTGAAAATACATGGGCCAATGCAAAGAAATGAGCAAAGAAATCAAAGAGAATTTGGAAAAAAGTCTCCAAACAGGAAAGCAATTTGCCCTTCCCTCTAGACAGCTAATTTCATTTATCTTAATGACTCTTTGATCTATAAACTGACCATTTATTTTAAACCATATTCTAATCTTTGACTTCAGCTGAATTTTCAAAAGTTAGAGAATTTCCAAGAGTTTAGAATACATTTTTAATCGGGGAATAAAATTTTAGAGTTCTCCATAGTCATATATTTCCAAAAACCTTGCAGCCTTTTTCCCCCCCTTTTAAAATTCTGTTTCCTTTTAAAATTCTGCACTTACAAATTTCTGCAATAGTTGAAAGTGGGTTGGTACAAATGCCAGCTTTCTGGTCTGGGCTAGTGTGATTAGATTCATGGTAGTTTTTGATATTTGATGCATTTGAATCCATTTACAAGAGAAATAGCAACTTTTTTCATTTCTATCTCCTTTTTTTTGGAGAAAATGCACTCGTGCAAAGCATGGTTTTCCTTTTTTTATTTCAGTCTGATGAAAAAAACAAATCGAGAAACATCTGTTTTCCTTCAAGTATCTGTGACTTTCCATGTCCATTCCTCAGTTATTACCAACAACTGATTGTAAAGTGGGTGATTTTTCTAGGATGCTAAGTACAGAAGAACAGGAACAAATAAACTTGGGAATAGGATATTTTTGAATCCATAAGCTGTGCACTCCAGGTTGGCAAGCAGTTCTCAACTCTTACTAAATCAAACTGTGATCTGGGTTCACTTGCTATTTGACTCTGGCTTGGGTTTATCTCAATCCAACAAGCTGTTACCATGCATTTAAGGGAGGAAATATTTGGGAGATGTGGGGATGACACTAAAGGCAGTATGATGATCCATGGGTTTGTGTAAACTTTGGGACTTGCTCTGTAGCAAGAGACAATTATTCTGGAATTTTCCTGATCCTATCATGAACACATTTAATGATCCTGGAGGAACTCCTTAAATTATTCTCAAACTTCATTGGGAAAATGGCAGTCAGTGTCTTTATCTATATCATTGGAATTTTGTGAACCAATGACAAATATAGGTATTCATAACTTACATAGTGATATATCCAAAGTCAGTGTTATATATTCATCTAGTGGTTTATTACTCTGCTTCGAGTATGACATAAAGCAAAAAGTTGACATGTAATGGATGTCTGATAAAGAGATTCTGGTGAGTGATGTCAAGCACCTGAGATTATAATGCACCTGCAGTTCTATAGAATTGCTCACCTAGCTCTTGGATTTCTTTTGAGGGCCCATTACATGCAAAGTATAACATTATATTATTTTGTTATTTTACATTTACTAGTTCACTTGGTGTTCCCTCAGGCTCTGTAAAATGTGTATTATTTCCTTCTGCCCCCCTGCAATGCAGAGTTTGAAGTTCAATGTGATGAGAGGGTTTATCTCAGGAGTGAATTCAAAATTAGCTTTCTGACTCTGAAACTCAGACCCTATTGATAAGCTCCAGTTACTAAGAATTCAAATTGGTCATCTAAGGAGAAAGGGGTGAAGGTAAATTAGTGGGGTTTGTTTGCAGTTCTAACAACATGTTTCCACTGATGTGTCATAGATAGAATTCTCAGGGGACCACCCCAGACTTCTGCCACTGATTATCATATGATACCATGTGATTATCATATGACAAATGGGATTTTGCAGATGTTAGGATTGCTTGTCAGTTGACATTAAAATATGGGAGTTATGAGGGTGGACCTGCCATAATCGCATGAGTTTTTTAAAACTTTCTCCAACCGGTTGCAGAAGACTAAATCCCAGAGTGTTTAAGCATGGGAGAAACTTTATGTGAGGGAAATTAACTACTGCTAAGATGATGGTGATGGGCCAAGAGCATGGGAGAGGCCTCTAGAAGAAACTGAATCCTGAAACAAAATGAGTGAGGACAGAACAGATTCTTCCCAAAAACCTCCAGACACAGTCAGTCCAGCCAACATCATGGATTCAGCCTCAAGGGACTTGGGCAGAGGAGTTGGCCCTTGTAGATGCTTGAACTAAAGGCCTGTAAGTTCAGAAAAGGCTGTTGATTGCACATGTTCAGTTCCTGCTAATTTGTTATATAGCTCTAGAGAACTAATACATTGAGTGGTCAAATTCAAATTGCTTGTACTTAGCTACACATGCCAGGATTGTTCTGGATACAGGTTCTAATTGTGAATTTGGTGACCTACTTGCTAATGGCATCATCTTATCGTTGTTCTTCAGTAAGAGGAGATTTGTTTTCCTGGAGGAAATGCTCTTTATTTGAGCAGGATAATGTATGCCAAATTAGAATCATGAGTGGATTATGTCACTTTTTAGGTTTTTCTATTGTTTGTTTATAAAGAGGCTGGAGTTAGGCTGAACACCTGACATTTCCTAAATGCACAAAGCGTGGGCTGTGTTTCCAATAAGAGACGGCAACGCAGAACTGGGTTTGCAGAACTTCTTAGGAAATGCATGTGCTGATGTTCAGAAAGGAAACAAATGATCACCAAAAAAGCATCTTGTGTACTGTTAAGAATTAAACATGCTTTGAGTCTACTGGAATATCTGGCAACTTTACTCTAAGTCTTGTTTTCATTAAAATGGTTTGGGCTGAACCTTTCTTTGATAATTGAAAATTCCTTCCCTCTCTCCCTGCAACCCCCACATTTAAAACACTATTGGTATTTTGGCAAATGAGTCGAACTTAAAAACAAAACTACTTGCTTACATTTTGTCAAGCATCTGTCTAACAATCACACAAACGCATGTCCGTGGGCACGATTTCTCCAGGCTGCTATCGTGCACATATTTGATGTTGCCCTTCTGACTGTGAGCTGTGTAATGCGTGTAGCACTCGCTGCCCTCATCTCTTGCCAGCAGCCGTAGCGCCCATCAAAAACCTAATTGCTGAAATTGCTGAGGCATGTCAACTAAAGCATTCTGAGTGTTGGTGTCTGCTCCCCTCTCCAACATTTCTTTCGTCATTGCTTCCTTTTCTCTGAACTCTTTGATCCATCCTTGTTTTGGTTACTAGTACTATGTAACAAACTCTTACTGCAAAACTACAGTGATTGTATTATGCTCACTGATTCTACGGGTGAGGCATTCTAAAAGGACAGCAGGAATGATGTGCGTCCACTCAGTAATTTCTGGTACCTCAGTGGAGAGTGATTCAAGGGTCTGAGGGCTGGAGTCTTCTGGAGGCTTCTTCACTCACTTTGCTGGCCTCTGGCTGGTATGATTTATTATTATATATTTTAAAGATTTATTTATACATACAAGCTGGGGTACAGGCCAGAGGCATGGGGCGGTGAGAGGGTTCACCAGAGACAGAGTGGGGAGCAGAGCAGGCAGATCAGACATACACTGCTGAGGGGAGCAGCCGGCGAAGCAGGAGAGGTCTGCCGCATCATGTGGGATCCTCCCCGTCTGGGCATCGAACTTGCACCGCGCGCTGCTGACAGCTCCACAGCGCAGTGCTCAACCACTGCGCCAACAGGGAGGCCCTGGCTGGTATGATTTAAAGGTTGGATTCAGCTGGCACTACCTCAGACCTCCCCACGAGGGCTGTGACATGTGATGGAGTTGCTAGATTCTGGGAGGGCACACACCAGGGGCCAGGTCCAAAGAGCGAGACCTTAAGTGACTCTGATGATGAAAGCAACACAGTGTTTATGACCCAGGCCAAGGAGGCTCACTGAAGCACTTTCACTGTGCTCCAGTGATCAAAACAGCCGCAAGCCCAACCAGACTGAAGGGAGGGAAATGGATTGCACTTCTGAATGGGGGAGTGGCCGGACATATTTCAGAGGAACATTCTAGATGGGATAAATTTGGTGGCCATCCTTAGGAAACAGTTTTCCACAATTCACTCTCTGACCAAAATAATTTGCATCCCACCACATACAAAATACAGTCACTCTCTTCCAAGAACCCCAGAAGTCTTATTTTAGTTTGACTTTCATCTCAGACTTAAGGTCCAGAATCTTGTCATCGAAATCAGGTGAAACGTAGGTGAGACACTTTGAATGCAATTCCCCAAGTATGACCTTTCTCAATCGATCTGTGAACAAAAGAGACAGCTTATCTGTCCCCCCAACAGCAAATGCACACTGGCCAAGCAGATTTATAGACTTATAACCACAATAGACTCTTCTACTCCAAAATCACCACCTCTAGTGATTCTGGACTCCACCCAGGATGTTATCAGTTCCCTGAAGAGGACTTTGGTTTATGACCTGAGAGATGTTCTCTGTGGCTTTTTGGCCCATCCTGGACCTTTTGTTCTGCCCCCTAAATCATTCTTTCTTTTTCATAAGCCATAGCCCACATTTAGACTTGAGCGGATTTTTGTTGGTTGGTTTCTTTACTTTTGTTTTTATCCTGTTCCTTGTTTGTAGAGAAGTTCAGGGATTTAAAGAACTCTTTTGATTGTGCACAGTCTCTGTTCTAGTCCCAACAGATAGAATTTTCTTTTTCAAAAACTTTGTGGGTTTGTTACATGTCAATTTATGAACCTACCCCTTTAGACAAAATCTATATTCTCAAGTCTTTTAGAGATGAGCCAGTTTCTATTTTGAACCGTTTGTGTGACTCTGTGGAATAACATCCCGAAGATTCTTAGAAGCCTGTTTTTTTTCTGAACAGAGACATGCCCTGAAGACCATCAGAAAGCTTTTTGTCCTTCTGAAAGTGTCTACAGGGCATTCATGTAAGTCTTTCTCTGGTCTTCATAAAGGTTTTCATCTTCACTCCGAGACAATGTTTTTTTCTGCTAACACTCCGTGTCTGATATTTGAACCCAAGATCCTGTGTGGAAATGCTTTCCTAACCCTCTACAGTTGCTTGAAAACTGAACTGTTTGATTTTTAATCTCTCTGCTCTTACACTCTGCTGTAGTCAACTAGACAAAGTTGTTTGCATCTCACTTCCTCTTCTGAAAGCTCCTTGCCTTGCTTATTGAGTGGGTTGGTATAGTTCTTACATTCCACAGAACTAGGGATGACCGTGTGTCCACCATTGTGTTTGCTTTTCCTTTGCTCTGGCTTCCATTAGCAATCTCTCTCATACAGTCCTGAGTCTCTCTTGGAGGACTTGATGATTTCTCTAAGGCTGCCGGACCAAATCACCACAAACTAAGTAATTCACAACAACAGAGATTTATTCTTCACAGTTCTGGGGAACAAATCTAAAATTAGTTTTACTGAACAAAATCGTGGCATCAGCAGGGCTGTGGTGTCCTCTGAAAATTAGTGAAGAATCCATTCCTTGCCTCTTCCAGCCTCTGATAAGTGGCTACATCACTCCAATCTCTGCCTCTGTTTCCACTTTTCATTGCCTTCTCCTCTTGTTTAGAAAGACACTAATGATGATATTCAAGTCCCACCTGAATAATCCACCTGCTAATCATCATCATCCTCCCCCTGACAATGTCCTCATCGCAAAGTCTTTAATCACATCTGCAAAGAATTTTAGATGAAGTAACATCACAGATTTAAGGAATGAGGACATAGATTTCTTTTGGGAGGCGTTTATTTAGCCAACCACAAGGACTTTTTAGACTATATGACCTAGAATATAGTCTTTTCCCCCCTTTCTTCTTAATCTTTCAAACTTTTCTTTAAGGCCTTCCATGACCCTTGATGGCTTTTAGATCTCGTTGAGGGACCCGCACATCCAGTAACTGCACACGGCCCTCAACAGCCTCATGTGCTCTACAGCAAGTCGGTTCCAAGTTCATGGTCTTCAGCCCACCCCGCACTTGAGGTTTCTTAGCTCCATACCCGCTGGGACTGCCTCGGAGAGCCCCGAACCAAGCGCTTCTCACGCTCTCCCCTGGCTTGGCCACGCTTGTCTCGTCCCCCCTAGGTGTCTCATCTCCTGAGATGGAGGACTCGGCAGCAAGGGGGTTTTCTGCTTTTCTTTGACTCAGACTGTGTCAGAGTTCTCGTAGCCTCTCTGCTCCTTCCCCTTCCTCTTCAGATCCAAAGAGATCAGAGTCCTCATAATCTTTATTATCTGGAGCCCCGCTGCCTGTGGTGTGTTTGGCATCAGCAGGTGATACTTGCCCAACGTGTTTTTCACGCCTGGCCTTTTCCTTTTCCAATGACTTGATGTGATTAGACCAGCGAGGGCCAGTGCAGGTGGGCGGGGGGGGGGTGCAGGAGGCTTCAGTCATTGCCACATCTGCTGTGACTCACAACGTTGGCATAGCTTCTGTCTACCAGCTAATCCTTGGCACCTGGAGCCAGGGAGGGGTTTCAGGCTGGGATGCCCAGGGCTGAGCAGCAAAAAAAAAAAAAAAAAAAAAAAAGAGGGGGGGCCTAAAGGTCTGCAGATTCCTTACATGGAGATGAAACTGTTTCTTACCCTGCACCCAGACACAGGTTATAGGTTAAAGTATCTTAATATTCTCAACCCTCGAAGCAAATCCTGAAGACTCTGAATCATGGTGCCTACAAATTACCTGTGGATTTTTCTTTGCATTTGGAAATAAATTAAGGGGGCGCGCCTTATAATGTGTGCCGACCTGTGTGCATGGGGCTATGCAGGGGGGCAATGCGGGGGAAGTTGTGCTTGTTTTCGGTCTCTTGTCCTCTAGCCTAAAGTACATTTCTCTCTAGGGTGGGGGCAGGTGAACCGAGTAAACTCAGCATTCGCAAGGAACAGGCGCATCAGTAATTCTAGATGCTGATAGAAAGTGCAAACAGATCCTGGGTTTGAGACGTGAGTGTGCACTTAAGCAATCCAAAAAAATACCACGTATGTACTTCCACATTTTTAAGAAGTTATCTCTCGGGTGTTTTTTATTATTGTTTCGTTTTCTCCCAGCACTATTCATTCCCTTGACCCTGTCTCCCTCCCCCTCCTCTTAACTTCAGAAATCTCACTTTACCTATTAATGTTTGCTGATGTTTCTAACTGTTTTAGTGCTTTTACATGTAACAGCCATGTCGTTATAAAAGTGAACTCAGCAGGCAGTACCTGGGGATCAGTTCTCTCTGAGGTCATGTATTAGCTCAGAGTTTAGAGACATTTCTGTAACTGTTTCATGCCTCAGTATCCTAATTTCTAAAATGGATATAAAATGGATATTTTATCTACCTCATGTGGTGTTCTGGGGCTTAAATTAAAATCTTTGGGCCAAGTATATAGAGCAATATAAAAATACAAACACTCAATACATTAATATTAATAACTCAACTTTAAATTCTCCACACCTCACAACTAGATGAGACACTTTCCCCCAGACAACTGCCCCAATACACACACACACACACACACACACACCCCAACCATTCCTTGTGAAACAAATGGCTAAGGGGAGTCCCGTTACTGTTTGAGTGTGAATGTTGAACATAATGAACATAAAAGGATGGTTTTGCACAAAATTTGAAAAGTCACCAAAGAAAAGTGTATTTTTTTCCTTTTTTTTTTCTTTTTGTCTTTGTAATTCCCTAGAATAATTGAACTCTTTGGAAGGTCTAAATGACTCTCCAAAATGCCTAGGAAAATTTCTGTCCATTATTTGTTCCTCAGCATCAACTTTTAGAATGACTTTGATGATGATAATTATCTGAGGTTAAAGCTTTTGAACTTTGATGTTCGAAGAGGGTGTGAATAGTGTATTCTATCATTATTTGCTGTTTGCATCTGGGGCCAGGATATATTGAGAGCTATAGCTAAAGAGCAAAGAGAATTCAATCATAAATTGGTGACCATTTTTTAAAAAGTTTTATTTATTTATGCATACAAGTACTGGGGTGTAGGCCAGAGGTGTGGGGGAGTGAGAGGATTCACCAGAGACAGAGTGGGGAGCTGAACAGGTGGATCTACTGAAATACACTGCTGAGGGGAGCAGTGGGAGAGACAGAGAGGTCTGCTGCGCCATGTGGGAAGCTCCCTGGCTGGGGATTGAACTTGTGCTGCAGTGGCTGCGATAGCTTCATAGTGCTGAGACTTAACTTCTTGTACCACCAGGGAAGCCCCAATGGGTGACCATTGTTTACTTGCCGTGTTGTTTTTCATTGCAAATTTAAAGGCAATCTCTTTTCATGGACTCAAATTAGATCAATTTTAAGAAAACTTACAGCTCTTTTGAGAAGGAAGAGTAAAAATTATGATACTGGAATAATTATTATATTAATGAAATCAAAGTAAACAAAGTGTGGGGTGGGAAATATTGGACATGGCCAGTCCCAGAATTTGAGGACTTACAATGTAAAGCAATTAGATTAAGCTTTTCCCGTCATAAGTTGTTAGCTTCAGACTTTTCTGGGTGTAGTTTTGGACTGTCAAGATGAGATAAGTAATTTTTGGTTTTCTCATGACCTTTGATCTGTGGCAACATGGGCGTGCTTAGATTCTAGCACCTCCAAAATGACATGTGAATGTCATCCGAGTTGTTTTGTGGACAAATGTTCTCCCTTCTACAATTGTCCTCTGCCCCTGACTTCTATGTGAGTGGTTTTCAGCTTGGAAATCTTCCAGTTTCCCAGAGACCTATTGGTCACTTTGTCAGCCTTGTAAAGATACAGCTGCCACTCTCGAAGAGAAATCATTAAGAGATTTGTGACCAGAGGTATTGTAGAAACTTCTTTTTTCTTTCCAAATTGTGTTTATTGAGGTAAACTAGGCTCCATCTTTGTATCTCCCCCAGGGGCTGTAGTTTCCAACCTTTACAACTGTATACATTCACCCCCTCCCCACCCATCACTAGTGCCCAAGATTCCCTCCACCATATTCCATTGAGCCCCTTCCCTCCCCCACTCTCACCTCCTCTAGTTGCTTCAGTCTTGCAGGCAGATGTTAAGAATTAACTATTGGTTTGGTTTGGACTGACCCTTCACTATCATCATCATCATCATCACCATCAATAGCACCATGGCTGTCATCATTGATATTGTTATTTCTGTTCAGTGGAGAGGGTGAGGGGTCTGTAACAACAAGGGGCCTAGCCACCTTTTGTTTCCACTGGGGTTACTTGAGCAGGGGGCTAATTCCCAGCAGTCACCTGTGCGTTCTTGATTTCTGGGATCTTTCTCTAAACCTCTTGGTTTACTTTCTTTTGCTGACACATGTGAGATTCATTGTAAGTCATAATTTTGCTTGGTAGTACGTGACCCTTGCAATGATCTTTGTGTATTTTGCAGTCAAAACTCTGTGGAGCTAAGGCTGAACATTGTTTTCTGTGATTTATAATGTCATGGGAGAAAGATTAGATCTCTCACATAATTATTCAAGGTTTGGCAGATTCTTGAACGGGATTGTACATGATTAGAAGAGAAAGTCCATTTTGAGCAAATGCCCTTTCACATCCTGATTATACTCTGCTTTTGCCTGAGTGCAGCTAAATATGTCTGTAAATATATCAATGTAGTAAGTATCTCCGAGCTATTCCCTCGATTTCTCATCAGCTTTTGAGGGAGAGTGTTCCAAAAAAAGATTTGACTTATTGCCTTGACACAGAACCCAATCCTTAAAGTAATTGGTTAACTCCATCAGTTTCCTCTTTGTCACTGAAGGCAAGTTTGATTTCCTTGAGCTCCTCTCTGAGTTTTTACATCAATCCTAGAGGTAAGCACAGCTGGGACCTCCAACCAACTGATACAATATCTAAGACTTAGAAAGGTGAGATAAGGAATTATTTTGTATTCAGAATAAATGTTGTTAAGCACTAACTTCTCATTCTCCAAACCTCTAAATGGAACACTTAAAGCTGAAATGTTAGGATGTTAGAGAATTTTTAAAAATTGTGTGATACATCTAGTATGATACCTAATTTATAGTATGTTCTTGATTTTAAAAAAATGAAAAGAACTTTATTAAGATGAGTTCATTGAATTGAGAATTTTCCCTTATAATTATAACTGCAAGAATTTTTCTGCCTCTTACATATTAAGCTTTGTAAGGTCAACAAAATTCTGGTTCTAATCACCTTAACTTAGTTACTCTCAGCAGGAGTTAGCCTGTTATTTTCTTACGTAGTAATTATGTGATACCAATAGGTTAGTGCCTTTACATAGTTGTTTACCTTATAGCTTATTATTTCCAACATTGAAGTTTCAGTAGTCCAAATATATTAATTCTCCAAAGTTGGGCTGTGAAAGTGATGATCTAATATCATCTATTTTCTTCCCATTTCTAACTGAAAGCTTTTTGTTTCTACTAGAATAAAAACATTGTAATCTATATGGAATAGAGTGTAAGTAGGGTTTTAGGTCTTTGGGGGTTTAACAGAGATAAGAAGGGGTTTCTTAACTGTTGGCTGCTTGAGACTGGATAATAGTACCTTCATTTGGGGACAGAAGACAGAAAGAGCAGAGTGTGTTGAGCTCTGTGGAGACCTGTGGGAAAGTCTCTATCAGTCCCACATTATTGACGTGACTGAAAACCCAAGAAAGGAGTTGAATCTGCATTGTCTTGAATCTGGGGAAAGTAGCATTCCTCCAAATGCTTCTGCAGAAGCACAATTTCCTACCTACAAACAATGAGCCATAGGAATTAAAACAAAAACATACTTTCCCAAGTAAACAAGTCAATAGATAAATTGCAAAAAATGAAAATAGCTTTTGAAGCTTGAACTACTTCACTAGAAGATCAAATGCAGAAACACTGCTATGTCCATAAAAATATTAAAAAGCTGAAAATCTTAATGGAAAAGAAAACACTTTTGGGAGGTTAGATTTAAGAAACCAAATACGTGATTGACAGGAATTCTGGAGAAAGAAATGTAAAATGGTGAAGAAGCAATAAACAAACACTATTCTACCACATATGAATTACATAGTATTATTACATAGTGACAATATATCCCTTAAAATAATATACTTTTAATATCTCATGGCTTCTATGAGACAGAAATTTAGGGGAGACTTAGCAGGGTGGTTGTGACTCATGAGATTGTCAAACCATATGCCAAGGCTAAAGTCTCTAGGGTGTTGCTGAAACACCCATGTTCAAGTAAATTACACCATAGAGAAACTGAAAGTGAATGAGAGAGAAACCTATGCTCACATATTCTTCATAAAAGTCTTGAACAGTAAATATCAAGTAAAAGCCAAATAAACTGCATAGTGAAACTCACTTGTTGCTATACAGGGAAAATAGCAAAGTGGAGTGAGACTTATCTCTTCAAGAATTTGGGCGGGAAGACATGTATGTACAAGCTAACAAGAGAAAATGACAGCAACTGAAGAATTCTCAATTCGGCTGAGATAGAATATTCCCAAATAAAATATAAACAAGAGTCTAGTGAGCTCAAGATGGAGAAAGACAAAGAAGAGAGATAACAGACATAAGCATTGAGGCTTGCATGTTCATGAGAATATAGACAAATGGCGAATAAGGAATCTTGAAAGAGGAGCTTAGATGAGATTATATTTTGGTGACAAACAGCCCCCCTATTTCTATGTTTTTCTACAATTACTTTCTTCCGTACTCATGCTAATCTTCTTTATCTTGGGCACTCTCAGAGATAACTTCCAAAAAATATCTCAAATTTCAAGCCACCTAAATCTGTGGTTCTACCATCTTAAGTGCTTCTCCATGATTTTTCTGGAAGGGGAAGAGAGGTTGTAAATTTGCACAAGAGTTTTTAATTTGACTCAGACCAGAACTAATGGAAACGATTTTGACTTATGTTTCTTTGGCCAAAATCTGTTACATAGCCTCAAATGAGTGTGAGGGAGCTAGGAAGTGAAATATAGAAAATAAAGGGGAATTGTATATTGGTGAGCGCTACGATTATCTACAATACTAAATAACCTCAGCAAATAAACAAGTAATAAGTGGAAGGTAAAATGCTATCATGTAAAAGATCCTGAGAGAAGGGTAAACAAAGAGAAATACATTTATTTCAAATCTGTTGCCCAATTAATGTAGGCAGGAAGAGTATGGGTTATATTATGTATTTTTTTCGGTCTTTCCTTCATTTAATAGTAGAATATACATCGATGTCTAACAGAAGAGAAAGTGGACAATAAATGGAATGGATATTTGAAATGGATCACACCAATAAAAAAGAAAAAGAAAAAGAGAAATGACAAAATGAAATAAATAATAAAAGTGAAAAGTAGAACCTATTATATAGGCCATTGAAATAAACGTGAATAAATCAAACTCTTATACTAGAAGACAAAATCTATGTGCTGTTTTCCAAGAAACAAGCTTAAAACAAGTAATTCAAAATGTTGAAAATAAAGAGGTAAACAGGCAATTGTAGGTAATTGCTAACTAAATGAAAAGAATGGCTGTGTGTGTGTGTGTGTGTGTGTGTGTGTGTGTACATATATGTCAGACAATGTAACTTTTTAAGTTAAAACAGACTAGAATCAAAGTGATATTGTGTAAAACATTTCCATTCTGATTTGGCTTAAAGCACATCGCTCTAATAACTAAAAATCTGTTTTTCATAATTTAGTGGAATTGAAATTAGAATTATTAAAATTGTATGCTGATAGTGTGTGCAAATTGGGGCTAGATAGGTCTGGTGAGTCTGTATTCGTTTTGGAAATGTTTTCATGTCCTGATGTCACGTTCTTCAACTTGGCAGATGTATTTGGATATAATATTTCCAGTATAGAAATAGACAAAAAATTTCATTCATTGTTTTAGTTTATTTAATGCTATAAATGATAAAAATATACTGAATTTTCTCATTTGTCAATTGTTTGACTTTTGAACAGTGCTTTAACCTAATTCATCAGCTCAGTGACAAAAAGACCCTCAACATCAGTGCATGGCTTCTGAATCTCCCAAATAAGTATGGTATTGACTCTCTTTTCCAGAAGTTCAAGTTCTTTATATATATTTTTTTAAAAGACTTGAGCTGAAATTCAATTGTTACCATTTGGTTTCTAATTGAATCAGACTTTGTGTTACACACAATAGTTCTGTCAGGCAATGTATTGAAAACAGGAAACATTGAAATGAAACCCATTCCTTCAGTCTGAGGCAAGTAAGATTTTCTTTTTAGATATTATCTCAAAAGTTAACTTTTTGAGTTGACTTGGCTATGGAGAAAGCATTTCAGAGAATATGAAATTACATGGAAATTTCTGGTTTAATATAAATAGAACTATGTGGCACAGAAGCTCACCAGGCCACGGGGAATTTAAAGTTATTTTGTTATCAAAGGGCAAACTAGCTTAACAGACTGCACTCGTGAAAGAACTAAGTTAGCAGGAAAATACGAGAACAGACAATCTGCAAAATCCTCCAAGGGCTTGACAGGACACAAGATCGAGAAGGTGCTGTCTAAAGTACTGAACTTACATGTATCATTTGGATTAATCTCGTGGGGAGAAAAATAATCAGATACTTTTGGTGATTAAAAAAAAAGAGTTGATGGACTGAATAAATGTATTTAAATCGAAGACATAAATTAACCATTGACAATTTTAGTCTGAGGAACAAACACACAAAAGTAAAATACTGGTTAGAGATTTATTAAAACTTGTAGCTCAAATCAAGTTGGACAGCTTTGGGCTACTTTATGCAAGTGATTCCTTAGCAGATGGGGTCCTGGCTAAAGGGGATGTCTCAGACGGTTTGTGAGAGGAAAAGAAGGCAGCAGGGTGGAAGAGAAAAATATTTGAGGTGATTTCTTCTAGGAACATTCTTTTCAATATGACGATTGTTCATAACGTTATGTGAGGAGAAAAATACATGGAAAGCTGCCAAGTCTAATGTTTTAAATTTATTTTTTTACCTGAAATGTTTCAACTTCTGTTTGGAAAACATAAATGACACTGGAACCAGAAGAGCCATTTCACAGTTCAAAGAGGTCAGAGGTGGTATTTCTCTAATTTCTTGGTCCTGAGGAACTTTGGAGACATAATTTAGCTCTTCGACTGGGCAAATCAAGTTGAGTCTCCCAGGCACAGCTTAGAGGTGCCTCTTAGGATTGAGGGGTTCAACAGGGAATGGAATGAAGACCAGGGACTGGAGATGTCAGACGCTGTGTGTTCATCTTGAGCCTGTCCTGTGTACTGCTGTCTGGAAAGATACATAATGAGGAAAGATAGGAAAAGCACTAGCACTTTCTAACTTGCACTTCTAGTTGTATATTCTCTTTTCATCAGTTTGGTTTGGTGGTTTTTTTTTTTTTTATATTTAGGGATGATCTTCTTGAGAAGTGAGAAGTAACTTTTTGAAACATAAAAAAATACAGCATTCGCAACCTTTTAATGATAATGCATCTATTCTGGCAGGATTTTTTTTCAATTCATGGAGTTAAATGATCCAAATTAGGTCATTTCAACATTGTAATTTAGGACATAAAATGAATGACTACAGATTTCTCCATTTTTTTGCTTCATAGTCCATTGAGAATTATAAAACATTGAAAAATTAATAGGAACTCTGAGAACACTGGATGTTGTGAAATGACACACTCAAAAAGAATCAATAGAAAAAGTGTGCAGTTAGTTCTGTGTGAACCAACTATCAATATTTAGGGCAAATGTAACAAAAAAAATTTCAGGTTGCTTTGGTAGTGACTTTCATTTTTGAGTTCTGTTTAATGACGTAAAAATTCTAAAGCAGACAAAACATGGTGGGAATTGTGTATCCTGGAAAACCAGTATCCCATTCCAGAGATGTGGTCTTATTCCTATAACAAAAACCTAGTGATCTGTACTTGCATACTTAAAGACATGTCTACTCACAGCATGATTTTACAATGTTTAAAGATCCTCACTTTAACTTAGATGAATCAATCACCAAATGAGTTCAAATCACTTGTGACAAGACCCTTCCATTCCAATCAATTTCGATCTTTAGACACAAATTATACCCAAGCTGAGCCTAAAATTCTGTCCAAATGGGTGCGAGTAGGGCCTCCATGGTGGCGCAACAAGTTAAGTCTCAGCACTATGAAGCTATCCAGAGCCACTGCAGCACGAGTTCGATATCCGGCCAGGAAGCTTCCCACATGGCTCGGAAGACCTCTCCTGCCTCACCCACTGCTCCCCTCAGCAGTGTATTTCAGTAGATCTGCCTGTTCTGCTCCCCACTCTTGTCTCTGGTGAATCCTCTCACCTCACCACACCTCTGGCTTACCCCAGCTTGTATGCCTAAATAAATAAATCTTAAAAAAATAACCATATGGGTGCAAGTGCAGAAGGCCAGGGTCTTTCTGTCCTTTCTGTCCTTGGGACTATGTATCAAGACCGCTAATATATTGAAACCTTCAACGCAGAGGTTCTGCAAACAGGAACTAATCTCAGAAACTAGCAAGTACTATGTAAAACACACAGTATTGCAATAGGAACAGTGAAAAGTATAAGGTAAAGAAATGTTCAAAGGTAATAGAATCATTCATACATTTTTGTTCAACGTAATATGAAATTGTGTAAAATTTAAACACTGTAAAAGTGTACACAAGAAGTACTAAATGTATGAAACAAATATTTAACTCCATTGAATACTCACATTTTCTCAAGTGTTTGCTTTCTCAGAACTTTGTTGCAATCTATAAATGAGGTTGAGTTCCCGAACACTTTTTTTAAAAAAAAAATTATTTATTTATGCATATAAGAGTTAGAGTGCAGGACAGAGGTTTGTGGGGGGTGAGAGGATTCACCAGAGACAGAGTGTCCCCACTCTGAACACTCAGAACAGGTGGATTGACTGAAATACCCTGCTGAGGGGAGCAGCAGACAGGAGAGTTCTGCTGTGCCACGTGGGTCAGTTCTCTGGACAGAAGGGAGCTTGGAGCTCGTGCTGTAGTGGTTGGTGACAGCTTCATAGTGCTGAGACTTTACCCCTTGGGCTACCAGGGAGGTCCCTGAACACTTAACTTGTGGTTTAAAAAGAGGATTTGACGAGCCTAAAATGCTTATAGAAATTACTTATTGAGGGTTTATCATGGATCAAGCACTACTTTAAACATTAACATATTTGCCAGTTTTGCAAACATCAAGGAATTATAAAAGTACTTTATTAAAAGAATTGTGGCTTTGATTCTTGGTTACCTATGGAATCCCTGAGAAACTGAAGGGGGTGATTGGTTTGGATCCTTTGCCTGGAAAACCATTGACAGATTGCCACAGTTATCTACAGAATTCCTTTTGCCAATTGAACACTGTATTCATAATGATTGACAGCAGCACTCAGTTGATTCAAGTTCAATATAAGCTCATTACGAGATGCCGTGAGGTATTAATCCTTCAGGATTATGTTGGGAGCAAAATCCAGGTTATACTTACAGATACTTTCACATAAAGCTCAGCCTAGTTTTGAACAAATTCTCTCAGATGGAGTTTCAGGTATAACTTGAATGTTCTTGAAATAACTTTTCTGTCTGAAGAGGTTTATTTTTCTCTCATGCCACCAGCTAACACTATTCACATTCTCTACCAGCCCTGAAATACATACTTTCTTTGGTTCACAATGTTTGATTCATATTTGATTCTTTCCTGCCAGTTAAAATTTGTGCATAGCAGGGAATGCTACAGGCTGAATGTTTCCTTTCCAAATTTTAATGCCAAGATCAAGTCCCCAATTTGATGGCATCTGGAGATGGGGCCTTTAGGGATATAATTAAGGTTTAATGAGATCACAAGGGTGGGGTTCTGATAGTGTCTTTTGGGGGAAGAGACACCAGAGATCTTTCTCCCCTGCAGGCAAAGGCCTTGTAAGGACATAGTACGAAGGAGAAGATAGCTGTCTCCAACCAAAAGAGAGGTCGCCCCAGAAACCAACTCTGACATCATCTTGATCTTGTCCTTTTCACAGCTAGAACTGTGAGCAATAGCTCTCTGTGGCTCAGCCTCCCTGTCCAGGAAGGGAGGATTCTGTGAAGGCAAAGGGGCAGATTAAAGCAGGCCGCAGTGTGCTTAAAAACGAACTGAGGTACCAACTTCTGACAAAAATTAGGCATGTTTGGAGGAGGGAGGCTTCTATTTGTTCGAAGATTCAAAATCCTTGGTAAAGCCCTCTTCGTAAGGGAAGAGCAGATCAAGACGTGGGACTTTCAAGCCTAATGCTTCACGTCTGAATGGGGCGGGATCAATTATAACTCCAAACCAGAGGCTGTCCCAGCCCCACTCCTGAGTTATGTTTGTGCTTCCATCAAAGATTTTATTTATTCAGTTAATTTACTAATACATATTTTTATCTATTTAGTTGTCAACACACAACGTCTTTATGTTCTCAAATTAAATTTATAACAGCAGAATTAAAGGGCTAAGGATATGGGCATTTTTAAATTCTTGGTTCAGAGATTTTAAATAAAGTGAGTTATTAAAAACCAAACTTAAAATGCACATAGGTTTTCCATACATTCTCTGGTGTAGACATTCTTTACTAGGCTGCGGCAGAAGGCAAGTACACGGCATGGGGGTAGAAACTCTCTCTCCTGTGAGAGTGTGCGCCCTGGCTTGGTGTCAGCCACAGCCAGTTCCCCTGGCAGGGCGTGGACCACCATCCCCGTCTTGGCAGAGTTATGGCACCATCACGGCCACAGCTGCCTCCACGGGAGGTGATGGCTTTGGCGATATTGTCATATTTCACAATAGTTTTTTTTGCTGAAAGAATTTGCAAAGGGCCTTTAAAAACAAAGAAAGAAACCACATACCCTCAATCACCTCTCTTTAGAATAAAATACTAGTTCTAGGTCATTGCCATTGTCATTTTCAGTTTAAAAGGCACAGGTACAGGTGCATCCTCGAAGAATGTGATAATGAAGATTCAGATCTTGGGGAACTGCATAGTGATGGAGATAAAACGTGGCAAGAGATCTGTGATCTGCACTTCACCCCCTCGTGTCCTGAAGGTGGGCTTAGCCACGGAAGGAGTTTCATGAGCTTTGCGAGATGTTCAAACAACGGCTGCGATGTGAACTGTCTCACCTGTTGTGTCTGCTGCCCTTTCTCTCACCCCCTAAGCGAAATTCCTCAGAGCAGTATCCCCAGGTACAAAGAGGTGACTGGGACTCTCCTCCTAAAGGGGCTGACCCAGTGGGCACCTTCTTACAGGCACAGGACTCACACTTCTGTTTTGAGTGGATCTGAAAGCCAAAGGTTATTTTCCAAAATTGTAATAATGACATAGGATTCACTCAAGCAGACAGCAACTTTCAAAACCCCCTTCCAAAAAACTAAATCTGGAAGCTCAATCTTATACAACTGCTTATCAAAAGATTTTTTCCGGAGTCCCTTAAATGGAGTGTACAAGATTAGGTTTCTGGACCAAGAAAAGTTTATCAACTGTCCAAGGTTAGATATATTAACTCTTGCCATGTACTCCAGTGTTTTCTCACCTTTAGCCTTTAGACAGGATTAGTATTTCTTGAAGAATTTATAACACTCTCTCTCTCTCTCTCTCTCTCTCTCTCTCTATATATATATATATATATATATATATGTATATGTATATATATATTTAGCTTACTAGAGCTTACTATATATATAGTACTATACCTTACTATGTATATATATATATTTACTAAATATATATCTATTTAGCATTTTGTTGAATCATATTTGCTTATTTACTAAATAATTGTTATGCTTTATCTCAAGTCCATCTTCTTAAATGGCACCACCAAGCCTCCGTGTCTATGATGTAGCAAAGTGAGAGTTTTATGGTCCATATAAAATTGCAAGTATCCCTGGCAATGTTTGATCTCATCCATGCTATTATTGCTTTGGATCAAAATGATTACATCCCCAGTTTCAAATTACTTTCCTGGAACTAATTTAATTTTTAATTTTCTGGCTTTAATTTTTACTTTAGTGATTTTTTTTGGGGGGGTGGTTACCCATACATTCTGAAAAACCATTTGCTAACCCACAGAATTTCTTTAAGGTCATCATTTATAACAGTCATTGTATGATTTTCTTATATTTCTTACATGGCCTCAGATGAATTAATTTAAACTTAGAATATTTTTCTTAGTTAGCTAAAAGAATGAACATAATTCAGATGTACCACAACTCAAAATGACTGTCCAGATTGCTATCACAGATTACATCATGTTTGTTTACTTGGCTCAAAAGAAATGAAAAACGATTGAATCGAATCCCAGCTGAATTTCCTAGACGACTTCAGGCACTAGATATTGTGTCTCCCATCAGGTAGAAAGATATTTACTTTGATTTCATTTTCCCTTTTGTAATCATCCCCATTTGTTCTTCTCGAGATATCTTGATAAAACTATACCTGTTGTCAAATTTACTTATCTTTTTCTTTTGTCTTTTTGTTCTTCTGTTCTCAAGTTGGAAAATTACCTGTGCCTTAGCTGGTGTATAGAATGTGTAGTGCATATACTTTCTGCCTACAGAGGCATCTTTACTAAAATATAGGAAGATGGTCCCTAAGTGTATAAAGAGAGAATTCCAGAAGACTGCTTTTTCCCCACCAGCACATGAAAATTTTTGCAAACTCTAGATGTTAAAGTTGTGCAAAATAGATAACTGGAATGCAGCACACATTGCATGCAACAGAGTTTTTAAAGTCAGTATGGAAAACAAAAGATATTGTGAGGATATCATTCACCTAATTAAATATTTCTATTGAAAACAAATATTTTGTAGCAAACATATAAATAGTAACATTTGTATTGCACTGAGAAGTCACCAAGTCACTTAAAATATTTTTGTTCAATTAAATTTTCAAGCTTTTAGAGAATTATCTTTACATTACTCTATAGATTTCTTTCCTTCTTTCAGAAAGAATTGTTTTAAATGTATTTGTTAGTAGCTATGTCACCAGAAAATAATCAGTCCACTACCAGCAATCAAAACCACCTATTTGTTTGTATTTATGTAGGCAAAATATTTACTCCTAGAGAAAAGTATTTTGTGTGATGACTTTTGAAGAATGAGCATTTCAAGCTTCCTTCCAGTTTATTTTAAATGTATTGGGTAGGAGCAATTCAGCTACCCAAAGATACTTTAGCTAGTCATAAGGAGGTAAGTCTTTGGAAAATATTTTTTTTGAGTATAATATATTAGAGCCATTTTAATATATACTGAAGGATTTTATACCAAGTTAAGATTCTGAATAGGCTCAGGGCACTGAGCTTCCATTACATGCTAAACAGACTCTAAAATATTTTCTATATGGATTCATTTGGTCATAAATTCAAAAGTATCTTGTGCTAAAATCATTAAATATATTGAGATGAATTTGAATAACAGTAATAGCAACAGCTGTTTCACTGATATTTCTTTTATAGAACCACACTTATTCATAGCCATCAAAACCTGACTTCCTGTTAGAAGAAAAGAAAAAGAGCAGAAGAAGATGAAGGTTTTCATAATATCAAGTTTTGCTTACAGTGTAAGATGGTAATAGACCGAACTTACCAGCTTATAATACAATTTTCATTTTATTTTAAACATATTTTGCATGATATAAAAATATTGAATCACAGTGAGCTTTACCAATTGTTATTGCTATAAAAATGAATGCAGAAACAATATTTTTAGTGGAAATAAATTATATAGTCATTTTTAAATCACAAGAGAAAAACCTCGGCTGTTTGGCCACTGGCAGAAAACCAGTCTTTAAAAGAGGTCTTTGCAGATGAACTCCAGTCCATTTCTGTAAAGTTGTCCACAAGCTTCTGGAAACACTGACTTTCGTGTTTGTTGTCAGGGTCCCACAAAGGTCTCTCTCTCTGTCTCTCTCTCTGTTCACAGACAGTTCTGAGGTGGCGACACAGATTTCCATGATACGGAAAGCTGGAGCAATGAACTGGAGAACAGCACAATCTTAGTTCATGTGTGGCCTTTTCCAATAGGAAGGGACACAGCGACACACCTCTTCACTGAATGAAAATCCCTGCTCACAATGCTTGAGTCGATTAGTGCACGGCCGTCTGTAACAACTGGGAAAACAAGGAGGAACACACTTGCTTAAAGAGCGAGGCGATGCATTCATCCTGCTATCATAAGTCCCCTTTCGTGTTGTTCTCAATTCCAAATGACACCAAAATGACTCATTTTACCATCAAATTGTTCTCAGTTTAGTACATTGTTAAAGTCTGTGCTCAGAATTAAAAAATTTACGAGGGACTGGAAAGCCTAAAATAATAACATCTTGCTCTCTGATAGAACACATGGAAAATGAGATGTTCTAAGCACTGGTTCTTTGGAAGTGCCCTCTGCTTTGTGGATGAAAGGAATATAAAATGGAAATTATTTCGGGTCTGCCAAGTGACTGTAACCCCGTGAGCATGGCAGAGCTGGCAAGGGCCTGGAACTTGGATGGAACGCAGATACGGAAGGGATGGGGTGCAGCCATTTTGGCAGAAGGGCGGTCCTCAGGGAGGGGGTGTCTCCATGGCAACCATGTTGGTGGCTCCTCCCTTCTCCACCTGGGCTCCCTATGAACCCACATGACAGGTAGAATTCACCGTGGCGGGCCTTCTCCTCCCACCTAGGCTTCCAGTCTGTAGCAGTGGTGAAAGGACAAACGAGAAATAAAGTCTGTAACATAGTAGCTCTATTGCTCTGACAAGTCAGAAGCATCTCTGAATAACTGCTGTATAACTCTGGCTCACATGTGGGATGGCAGTGAGTATAAAGGGAAAAATGAAAATGACCTGGCTTGAGCACATTACAGAAAGATCACAGATGTGGTTTTGAAATTCAGTTTCTTTTGCAGAGAGAAAAACACATTTACTTAAATTTTTTTTTTCACTTTAAAATAACACATTATAAGAAAACCACAGCTATTCCTTAACTATAGGGATACATGATCAATGAAAGTTACTGATTAAGGCAGTAGCCCTAAGAATACATACTCTGCCAACCACCTTTGGGAATTTAAAATTTATTAAGAGAAAGTGTTAGGAAAACAAAGCATTTCAGATTTTTCAAAACATAGTATGTTCATTCAGAAGATTATGTAAAATAATCTTTAGTAAGATTTAGTAGAACTATTCTGCAGTTTTGGGACATCCTTTTGGTAATTATTTAAGTTGAAGCAAGTAAAATTAGAATATAGTTACTGTGTAAAATATTCAAAAGAAGAAACAAAATCAAGGTTGAAAGAATGAGAACCTTTACCAACATATTATTTCTCTGAATTCCATTAAATATTTAGCTTACATATTTACATTTCTTGAGACAAATCTAGAGTAATGGCACTATCCCATCATGAACAATTGTCCGAAGTGACATCTGATGGCCTGGTTTTGGTGCGGCAGGTGTACCTTGCATTGGTCTCTCTTGACAATTCATACAGGTGTCTGTCCTATGCATCTGTTTTCCCACTGGTACTGAGGCCCCTACCTTAGCCTCTGGGACAGGGATTTCCAGTGGATTCTGAGCTTGATTCTGGTTTGATTCTTAGCACCCATGTCTTGCTTTCTGGGGAGCAAGCCCAGTCTTGCAGAAGTTTATACTGGGTTACAAAGTACCAGAATTCACCTTCCAGATTTACTGGTCTCATTTTAACAAGCAATTGCCATTATGGTGGAGAAAACTTCTTTGGGTGGAGAAAAGTCTATTCACTCACAGAAATGAATGCTATCTATGTATGAAGACTTCTTACCTGCATGTTTGATGCTGGAACCTCTTTCCTTTTAAGAAGCATTTCTGTGGATTTTCTGTACATTCACAGGCACATTTTGCAGGGTTGAGGGGCTGGCTTCTCGGACAGGTCCTTTTGCATATGCACTGGCACGTGTTTTCATCAAATTCTCTGCTGGCCCCACATGAGCTGGGGAAAAGTTTGTTTTTACAGACACACTGGCAGGAGTTTCTGTCTAGTTCTTTGTGGGGGCCACAGCTCGAGGGCCGGAGCCCCCCTTTGCAGACACATTGGCAGGTTTCTTCATCCAGTTCCTTGTGGGGTCCACAGATGTCATGGGATTCATCTGGAGAATCTAGATGGACACAGCAGAGCAAATTTACTACATCGGACTCAGTGCTGGGGCAGAATCAAACAACCACAAGCATTTAAAAGTGTCTTGCTATGTTTTTCATGAAAAGTATGGGTACCAAGATGGGCAGGTACCTTTACAAAGAAGTTCTGAATGATGCCAAATAGGAAGGAGAAAATATTCTATTTAGTCACTTATGTATTAAATTATGTTAATCAAAACAGTGACCCCGACAAGGCTTTTAATTATCAAAGCATCGTTTCACTTACCATCTCCAGCGTTGGAGGAAAAAATAAAATCTTGCTGAGACAGGCATCTGCAGATGTGATTATTCCACATGTAATTTGTGGGGCAAGTCTTGTTTGCAGCCTGACACCTTTGGAAGAGATAGACCAGTTATGTGACAGGAAAACTGGTACACAGAGTGGGTCATCGCTTTCTTACATACAGATTCCAAGGCCAATATGCACTTCAGAGGAGCTTCAAATAATGTCAGATCATACAAGATGAAATGTCAAATTTCCCTCTCACTCTACCCCCATCCATAAATGCTGTCAAATTCCAGGCTTAGAGTTGACTTTAAGTGGTACCATCTTATATCACTATCAACCTTGACTTTTTAAAGCAAATGCTTCTATTTGTATAAGCATATAGTGTTTTAGTTTGTGAAAAAATGAAATAAAGCTCTTATATTCCTCTGAAATCTCCTTTGTTCACTGTGCAATATATAATTTATAGACTAACATATAATACATAATATATAATATAACATAGGTCTGTTATTTTTTTTTCAAATTGTTGTGTTCCATTACTTTTAGGAGTTCCACAGTATTCCATAAGATGGACAAACCATTATCCATTTTACTAAACTCCTACTGGAAGCCAATGAAGTCGCTTTCAATTAACTTTGAAAATCAATTCTTTGGAAACATCCTTGTACATATACCTCTTCTGACATATTTTGGAAGTAGAGAGCCCCATAACTATAAAAGATCTATGAATACAAAACTCCCACTCTTTCTTTTAAAAATAGCCTGAAGTCTTTTCTTAGTAAGAAATTTGAGGGCATATTTGAAAAGAGGAATAAGAAAATCTGCATTTTTCGCCATTTCCTCCTTTTTATCACCACAACCTTGGAGGATTTATTAAACTTTTCTAAAACAAAGTTTCTCCAGCAACTTCAGACACAGAGAATCTTTTCGTCTCCAATATGAGAATTGACCTAAAACTGCATCCATTAAATTATTAACTTCATCCATTAAAGTATTTGTTAATCAGAACAGGGACCCAAACAAGGCTTTTAATTCATCATCAAAGCATCTCCATTTACCATCTCCAGCATTAGAGGAAAAATAGAATCTTGCTGAGCAGGCATCTGCGGATGTGATTATTCCACATGAAATTTGTGGAATCATTATCATCACCATTTGCAAACAGCAATGGCTGCTTGAAGCCTGTTCCTCCGCCCTTCTTAACATTATTTTTGGGGCTTGTCTTGGGTGAAAACTCTAAGATGGGCAGCTTTTTTGAACTTTCATTGTTGTTTTTTTAACAACCCTCTGCTGTGTGTTATTCTTTATACTGTACCACAAGTGAGTGATTTCTCAATCACTATGCCAATGTCCATGTGTGTTAGCAACCAAAATAATCACCAAGATGATCAGGAAACAACATTTAAGTGTTTTAGATTCTATCAAGAGAGTATGTTAGTTTCCTGCAGGCATTACTGTCTTTATGCTACTTTGTAGGAAATGAATTATGTTTTAGATTTACCTGCCATTATTATAATTCTTCCCATTTAAAACAATAAAAATAAAAAAAAAGCAAGAATTGGACTTGAAATTCTTGTTTTTAGAAATAATGTTACTGATTCTCAAAAGATATCTATGTCCATTTTTAGGGGGGGAAAAACAGTTTATAGTGATATTTCCAAATCTGGTTTGACATTACTGAGATTTTAAACTTACTCTCTTTAAAACTAATAACTTCCATAAAAATCTTGGTTTCTAACAATCTTGATATAAACACCTATTTGCTTTATCCTACACAGAGCATATGCCATCTCTTCGTCTTATTTCTTGAAAATACAAAAAGTGATTATCAGTTAAAATTATGAGAAAAATGTATATTCAGAGAAGTCCATTCTGATCCATTTCCCCAGAATCCTGTTGCTTTTCTTAGCTTTTATGTCTTTAATGTTTCTTTTTGCAACACACATCTTTCTGTCTGTGTCTATGTATGTATGTAATTTGTGTCACTGTATATATGTTTATAATTTTTGTCATTGTGTTACATAGAAGGGATACAGTATTCCTTACATATTTTTCTAAACCTTATCTTTTCCTCAACAATATTTCCTGAAGAACATCATTAAATGTTAAAATCTGAAATCCTACAAGATACCAGTAAATTAAATATATATATTTTAATAGAAGAGCTTTTCATAATTGCTGAATGAAGGTCCCTGCTGTAAAAGTGATTAGCAAGTTCTTAGCACTTTGAGCTTCTTATATGAAAAATGGGAGATAAAATTTCCAAAATATTGCTACGAAAGGAAATACTTTCTTGGTGGGTAGACGTGTTAGTACAATGTATTTATTTCCTACATATCTTAATCTCCAAAGTGTTTCTATCCCATTGAAATTTCTCTTCAAGTTCTAAATATAAATGTGTGTAAAAACATATCAATATTTTATAAATAATTTTGTATGCTGTATTTGTAAAATATTGATCATAGACATATTACCTGCAAAGCAGATTACATGTTTTGTGGCTCTCTGTTGAAACTCATATGTAATTAACTTTCTAACTCTTTATTCTTACTTTCTTTTTCTTTCCCATCCATACTAATCCAAATGCAACCATCATTCTACTTATAATTTGCATTGAAGGTCTGGATACTTTTCTAAGAATTATTCCATTTGTTATTTTAAAACTTCATTGGACGTTGGTGGGGTAGTTATTGGTTTTTTTCTAATTTAAATTTGCGGGAAACAAGGGGCCTCCCTGGTGGCGCAACAGGTTAAGCCGTAGCACTATGAAGCTATCCAGAGCCATCACAGCACAAGTTCAATACCCGGCCAGGGAGATTCCCACATGGCGCAGCAGACCTCTCCTGCCTCGCCCGCTGCTCCCCTCAGCAGTGTACTTCAGTCGATCTGCCTGTTCTGCTTCCCACTCTGTCTCTGGTGAATCCTATCACCACACACACCTATGGCCTACACCCCAGCTTGATGCATAAATAAATAAATCTTTAAAAAAGTAAATAAATAATCGGGAAACAGTTAAGGGCGTATGTCTTAGAGAACAACAGATTTAATGAGTAAGTTCACTCTCATCTTCCATTATTTCTTCATTTTAAAAATCAAATTTTGAAAGGTTTATATGTTCTATGTAAATTTTGTTAGATTAAATTCTACTTATTGGGCAATCATTAGTAGCTCTTTGAACATGGTAGGCTATTTTCTCCATAATGTTTTTTGATTCATGGCTCTACCTTTTGGCACCAAGGTTTTCATATACTCAGAAATTCCCTGACTCCCCAAGTTCATATTTAAGGAAATAAGACACACTACTAATTTCTGTTTGCATTAACTATAACGAGATTGAAATATCACTCTTTTTCAAAGAACTATAGTCTCAGCAAAATGTTTCCACTGAAAAATTTAGTTGCATCTTGGAATTATATTAATGGGCTGTTACGCTTAATGGGCTGTTACACTAAATATCTCTTAAAATGTGTCATAGGCCATTCAAACATGAATACTAACATTAATTGAACACAAATTCAAAGTCTAGTATCCAGTCTTTATTTTAAAAAAGAAAATTCTCTCTATGGAGATAATTTGTGCTATTGATCAATTAATCCCAATTGCATCTCTTTTTATAAGGCTTCTTCTACTGACTCTGTGGCAATGATAGTCCAGAAATGAGAGCCTCAAAATAGCGATCTCAACTAAGTTTTGTTAGGTGTAGAGTATGATCAAGTACATTAGTGAAAACATGTACTGAAAACTGTCCTACCTTCCTTCAGAGTATCTTCATATCATCTCAAGGGGCAGCCAATAAGATACTCTGGATTCCATTAAGAAAACATTATGATTAACATCATTCAAACCTGTAATTATATTATGGAAGAGCATCGATCCAAAGCCTTTTTGCTCAAGACTGACGTCTGAGTAGCAGTTGGAAGGGAGACTATATTCTTTTACTATCAAAGAGTGCCCGGTATGATGTTTTAACAGTTCTAGCCCAAATGTCTTTGAACTGTTATGTTCATTTTGAGTTTATCAGAACGGCCCTTGGATACAGGTAGCTATATCTACACAAATGTTGATTTTCTCATGTGTTTGGGAGAGTAATTAATATTGAATGGAAATTAAAGATATATTCAACTCATGTTTATATTCCATGTTATTAATATGCTCCAGTGCTCTAGAGAGAAATATGAATTATATTTGTTAATGTTCTATCTATATGGTCTAAAATAAAAGGAATATGTTTAACAGAAACATATCTAATTAAAATGCATATGCATATACTTCCCTTCTATTGACTTTTATTGACTTCACACTACTTCATGTTTATGTTTTCTATTGAGGTTAGTATTTACTTGTGTTTTATTTGTCTACTGACTGGAAGAATAGTGGAGTTGGGGTGTGCTAGGATATAAAAGGTATTAGGATGGATTAATGAAAATTTCATGGTCTTCACAATTTTTTAGACTTAATATTTAAAACTGCTAACAAAAGAGTTGCATTAATACAAATAAGTGAGCTCATAAATCTATCTTTCAATTTTTGTGTGACTATAGATGACTATTTTAGAGCAGAGACCTGCCACCTGCAGAAGTTTTGTTACCCTCCATCTGAGACTTGAATATGAAACAGGAGACGCACAGGGGTCTTGTCAAGGGCAGGCGGCTGGTGGCTGGTTGAGCCCAGTATGGGTCTTTTTTTTTTTTAAAGATTGATTTATTTATGCATACAAGCTGGGGTACAGGTCAGAAGCGTGGGGCGGCGAGAGGGTTCACCAGAGACAGAGTGGGGAGCAGAACAGGCAGATCGTCGGAAATATACTGCTGAGGGGAGCAGAGGGCGAGGCAGAAGAGGTCTACCGTGCCATGTGGGAATCTCCCCGGCTGGGTGTGGAACTTGCATCTCCGCTGCTGACAGTTCCACAGTGCAGCGCTTCACTGCTGTGCCACCAGGGAGGCTCTGTGTTTCCTTTTTTAATGTCTTTGGATTTGTTCAGATAAACAAGGTGGAGAGAAGTACGAAAGCCTGAAACCCTGAAAATCTAGGTACGACTGTTTTTATCAAGTTATCACTTTTTATTTTTATATAACTATTTCAAACTAATAAAATTGAGTAGAGAATTGATAAAGGCAAAGCACCAGAACAAATGTCTTTCAAAAGTGCTACTGGTGTTATTAACAGAAAATAACAAAAGCAAAATGAAAATAATGAAAGAAAAATGTGCCCAAGGCAGGAGGATGTTGATATGACATGAAAATGGCTGGGTGATACTACAGGCTGGGAGTAATGGGGGGGCAGGCAGGGTGTGTGTGGTGGTAGGGCTGAACAGGCGGAGCACAGGGGTTGTTTAGACCAGTGAAACTATTTTGTATGCTTCCATAATGGTGGACACTTGTCAATATGCATTTGTCAGAATCCATAGGATGTACAACAGAATGAAGGAGCCAGAACGCAATCCATGATTTTAGTTAACAGATACCAATGTTGGTTCATCCAACATTGGATGTAACAAATATACTACACTATTGCAAGATGTTAATAATAGGGGAAACTATAAGAAGTTAAGAGAATATATGGATACCCTCTTACTTTTTGCTAACTTTTTCTATAAACTCAAAACTGGTAAAAACACAAAGAAGGTCTATTAAGAATTTTTAGAAACTTACTGATAGATTTAATCTAATATAGGACATTTTTTTTAATATGGATGTTTGTTAAAAACAATGATAACTGTTTTAGTTGAATTTGACATTATGTTTCACAAAATCTTTGCTCTAATAGCCCTCACCTCTAGGTAACATCACAGACAACAGCTCAGTGCAGATGATGTCCTGGTAGGATGTTCTGCGCCATAAACATTATGACGTAGTTTCTACCAGTTAATCAGTATGTGCTGTGCTTTCAACTATTATCAATTAAAAGGCAGAAACTAGAGTACAAAGGCAGTTATGCTTTTGAATCGAGAATCTCTTATCTGAATTCCACTGGTAAATAGATTCATGCCAACAGGTGTTCATTTAAAGGTGTTCTACAAAATTTAGATAGTGATATTTGTATAACAGAGGATGAAGAGATGTATAATTATTATTTCAAAAATAATTGTCTAAGAGCGTAAGAATTCTGAACTTGCAAAGAGGCTATTTGAAGGGAGAATAAGGATGCATGCTTTAACATGCCAGTGGAAAAAACAGATTCTGATCCACCACCAAGACTATGTTTCAATTCAACTGGCATATATATTATCTCTGCGTTTCTGCACCATTGCTTTTCAATATAACACTGGAAGTCCTAGCCAGAGCAATTAGACAAGAGAAAGACATTAAAGGGATCCAAATAGTAAAAGAAGAAATTAAACTGTCTCTATTTGCAGACGATATGATAATACATATACAAAACCCTAAAAACTCCATAGAAAAACTACTTAAAATTATAGACCAGTTCAGTAAAGTAGCAGGATACAAAATCAATGCACAAATATCAGTAGCCTTCCTATATGCAAACACCCAATCTGAAGAAGAAATTAAGAGATCTATCCCCTTCAAAATCAAAACCAAAAAAATCAATTATATGGGAATAAATCTAACAAAAGACATAAAGGACTTATACGAAGAAAACTATAAAACACTGTTGAAAGAAATAGAAGAAGACACAAGAAAATGGAAAGACATCCCTTGCTCATGGATTGGAAGGATTAACATTATCAAAATGGCAATCCTACCAAAAGCAATTTACAGATTCAATGCTATTCCAATAAAAATCTCAATGACATTCTTCAAAGAAATAGATCAAATACTGATGAAATTCATATGGAACCACAAAAAGCCCTGCCTAGCTAAAGCCCTCCTGACTAAAAAGAAAGAAAATGGAGGAATTTCACTCCCTGATTTCACGCTATACTACAAAGCCGTAATAATTAAAACAGCATGGTACTGGAACAAAAACAGACACAAAGACCAATGGAACTGAATAGAATACCCAGAATTAAAGCCACATATCTCTGAACAACTAATCTTTGACAAAGGAGCAAAGAAAATGCAGTGGAACAAGGACAGTCTATTCAATAAATGGTGCTGGGAAAACTGGACAGCTACATGCAAAAAAATGAAGCTAGACTACTACCTCACACCCTACACAAAAGTCAACTCAAAATGGATAAAAGACCTAGACGTAAGACCTGAAACCATAAAATTTTATAGAAGAAAATACAGGCAAAACTCTACATGACATACATCTCAGCAAAATCTTTAAAGACACATCCCCCAAAGCGAAGGAAGTGAAGAACAAGATAAACAGATGGGATTACATCAAAATACAAAGCTTCTGTACAGCAAAAGAAACATTAACCAAAACTAACAGACACCCTACCAACTGGGAAAAGATCTTCACACACAGTACAAACAATAAAGGACTGATAACAAAAATTCGCAAGGAACTCACACAACTCAACAAAAACAAAGCCAATAATCCAGTCAAAAAATGGGCAGAAGATCTAAAAAGCCACCTCTCCAAAAAAGAAAAGCAAATGGCCAATAAGTACATGAAAAAATGCTCAGCACCACTTATAATCAAGGAAATGCAAATCAAAACCACAATGAGATACCACCTCACACCTGTGAGGATGGCACACATTAAAAATACAGGCAACAACAAATGCTGGAAAGGATGTGGAGAAAAAGGAACTCTTCTACACTGCTTGTGGGAATGTGAACTGATCCAACCACTATGGAAAGCTGTATGGCAATTCCTCAAACTGCTCAATATGGAGCTTCCATACGACCCAGCAATATTACTTTTGGGAATCTACCCAAAGGACACAAAAACACTAATCCGAAAGGATACATGCACCCGTATGTTCATTGCAGCACTGTTCACAATAGCAAGGGTATGGAAGCAACCCAGATGCCCAAAAATAGATGATTGGATCAAGAAGATGTGGTACATATACACAATGGAATACTATTCAGCATTCAAAGAAGATAAACACATGCAATTTGCAGCGACATGGATGGAATTAGAGGGGATCATACTCAGCAAAATAAGCCAGAAAGAAAGAGAAAACTATCAAATGGTTTCACTTATAACAGGACTATAGGGAAACCAAATAGGAGAGAGACACTCAGCGGGGGGTGGGGGGGGAGAGGGGAGGCTAAGGGCACAAAATGGAGTAGAAAAGAACTCAAGGGACCACGGAGATGGAGCATGGTGCTTTGGAGGTGGGTTACTCAGGGGAATACAAAATGTAAAAGATATAAATAACAATAAAAAATATATATTTTTAAAAAAATTATCATAATAATCTTTATCTCTACTTCTTATAGAGATAATAATGTGTATGTGTGAACTAAATGTGTGAACTAAAACAATGTGTGAACTAAAAGGGAGAAGATGAAAAAAATAAAATGGATAAAAGAAACATTCATGGATATTCAAGCTTCTAATCATTTGAACAGCAGATCTGTTATAAATTAACAGTCCAAAGACTCTGAGCCACTAACTTCTAGATCAAAGGTTGCTGCTCTATAAATCCACTCCGTGCCTTGGAGAAGAAATGAGTTTGCACAAGAATGAAATTTTCCTTAATTAACTTCAGTAACTATAACTTCTTAGAAGCAAACATTCACAAGAGAAATCAAAAAATAACAAATACAACTCAAGTGAGTTTTCAGGCTAGACTTCCTCATTTTCTCATCCTTTCAAGTCCTTCCTTTCTTGTTCACTCAACATGACTCCATCCCAAAGGCTAATACAGTCTCTTTATCAGGATGAAATATACTTGTGCTCTGTTTGTGTTATTCATTAAAAATCTGAAGCTATCTTGGCTTTACTGAACACCGCTCTTGTCATTCTTCTACCCCCCAAAACCTCCTGTGCTATCTCAATACCTCCATAGATAAGGGGAAGCTTCCTGGGCGGATTCTCACCACTTCCTAAGCATAGCATATGCTTTCAAATTAATCTCTGTCTCCTATTGGTTTCACAGATTAAACCCAATTAAATCATCTTGTCTACACATTGTCAACAGAAAAGATGCCATTTCCTTTGGGGACATTGTCACCGATAACCAATGAACCAATCAATAAATTTGCCACTGTGTAAAATTAACTTCAAGGTACTAATTTCTCCAGGGTGACATCATTTTTCTATGATTTGCTTCCTAGCATTTAGTATATTGCCTTCCCTTTAGTATACTGTCAGAAAATAGGCACAAAACTCTATTTATTTATGTATTTATACACCAGAATACTGTCATGCCATTAAATACACAAACGAGGCCTACATAAATAAATACGATCACATCTCAAAAACATACTGTTGAAAGTTAAGGGCAATGTCATCATCCTGACAAAAAATGTCAACAGTCAAAGCTGTACTATATAATCTCTTGCAGTGTGTTTACACTTCCGCATGTCATAAAAATAGAAAATCATGAATGAGGGGAATAAAACACAGAACTGCAAATCCACAAACTATGCATGCAAACACTAAATTCTCCTCTTCCAACCCCTCTTCCTGGGATCAGGTATTCCTTGTGGTTTCGACTATCACCCCTAAAGTTTCCTCCTAAACTTCTCCCTCTTCATTTTTTTTAATTTAAATTTACATTTATTTTCTTATATTGTCATTCATTTTGGACAATATTTGATTTCTCCCCTCAGGTGTGGTCTCCACGGTTCTCTCACCACCACACACCCGGGACCCCTCACCATAGTCTCTGTGCTCTTCCCTCTCCACACCCCCTCCTCCTGTTCTGACACCTCCCTCCCCGCTGCACGGTTCTGTCTTTGTCCTGACCTTCCCTCTTTGTTTCTCCACATATGCAGGTCTTTGTACCTCAAATGTCTTTCTACCTCTTTTCTTTCCAAATCTTTCTACTGCCTCAGTCCCCACTCTTTTTTTCTTACATACTTCAGAAGCTTCCTTTTCAATAATTTCACATCTTAGTTTCCTCCCCTAATCTGCCTAGTATGTTGTTGCTAGGTGTACTTTCTATAAGAAAATGTGGCGGGCCTTCCTGGTGGCGCAATGGGTTAAGCACAGCGCTGTGGAGCTGTCGGCAGCTGCATGAGTTCAATGCCTGGCCAGGGAGATTCCCACAGGGCACAGCAGACCTCTCCTGTCTAACCTGCTGCTCCCCTCACCAGTGTATTTCTGTCAATCTGCCTGTGCTGCTCCCCGCTCTGTCTGTGGTGAACCCTCTCACTGTCCCACACCGCTGGCCTGCACCCCAGCTTGTATGCCAAAATAAATAAATCTTTAAAAAAAAAAAAGGAAATGTGGACATCAGACGCCTACAGGTGCCTTTTAGTGGTTCCTGACAGACTTTAGGAAAAAGGTCACCCCTAGCCTGGCATATGCAGTTCTCTTGTTTGGACTCATTCAGATCCTCTTCATGTTTTACACACACTGCAGTCACGCATCTAGCACACTTTGTCTACACACGGATTTCAGTCATGTTTACATGTCTGATACACTCGGGGGTTTCCTCTAGTACAGTGCCCTATCTATTCTTCTACCTCTATAACCCAGCAGAGCATTACTAGTAGTACAGTAGCAGGCATGCAATAACTGTTTGTTGAATGACTGAATGAAACACAGCACTGTGTTTAATACACTCATTATATTACAAATATCTGGGTTTACTTGTACTCTTAAACATGCACTCTTTAGGTAAGGAGTTGCATTACTCATTTTTAAAAATCCCATTTCCTAGCACAGTGTTATATACATAGAAGACTCTAAAAATCTCATCAATAGACACTACACAGATGTGACCAAGCATGCAAAAATGTAGTAGTGGTTCAATTATTTTTAAGTATCCCTAGCTGCATATTATGGAGGCTGTCAACCTACCTGAAACACCTCACTGTCCAGTTGTACATGTAACATTTATAGACCCTATAAATCCATACCAGGGCAGAGTAAATCCAGTAGTCACTATGGGTAGTCAAGAGGTGAGGGTGGTGGTAATTTTGGGGTAAGATGAATGCAGCATTATGCCCTTGGCCTATACTCTGAGAAATGAGTGAGGCAGAAAAGAAAGGATTTTTTTTTAAAGCCAGGGTCAGAACAGAAACAAGAAAGAAAGCAGGAAATGAGATTGGTGTTCAGGGAATCAGACTTTGCGAACACAGCTTGGTGAAAAATGGGAGAAAATGAGAAAGGAAGGCTGATGGAGAGAAGGGAGGTGGGGAACATGTGCTCCAACTTCTAGCACTTGAAAGTCACACATACTTTCTGGTCCGATGAATGAAGGACGCCTGCTAAAGCCTCCTGGTGACATTACACAGAAGTTGGAGGAAGATTTGACACAAGGACAGTAGCAATGACACCACTGCCTGAAGTCACCTGCACGTGCAGGATAAAGTGGATGAAGATGGCAGTTTGGAAATGAAGCCCAAGCTTAGGTTGTCCCCACAAACAATCGATCGAGCTTGGGTGTGATATAAGGGACATAATTAGTAACCACAGTGTGACGTGAAGGTGTCAGAGCACACGAGACAATGCTATTATGAATGTAGAAGTAAAAGATTTAGGGCCTCCCTGGTGGCGCAGTGGTTAAGCGCTGCACTGTGGAACTGTGGAGCTGTCGGCAGCAGCAACGCGAGTTCGACACCGGGCCAGGGAGATTCCCAAATGGCGCGGCAGACCTCTCCTGCCTTGCCCGCTGCTCCCCTCAGCAGTGTGTTTCCGTCGATCTGCCTGTTCTGCTCCCCACTCTGTTTCTGGTGAACCCTCTCGCCGCCCCACGCCTCTGGCCTGTACCCCAGCTTGTATGCATAATAAATCTTTTTTTAAAAAAGAAGTAAACAGATTTAGTGAATCATTAATCTTGTAATTAAAAAGATAGTGATATCATTGTATTCTAATATGTTAACCTATTAAAGTTCACGGAATGATAGAGAGAGAGCATAGAAGATGAATTTAGATAAAATATTTTAAGTCACCGATATGGTCAGATCTTGAACCAGAAGCTGAGCACAGAGACAAAAGCTGAGCTGAGGGTGTGAGTCACTAAGGGAGGTGCTGTGAGCAGAACCCTGTCACGGGCTCCTTCATGAGGTGTGTGTCTCCTCTGGCATCAGCGGATCTACCCACAGGTGTTGTGAGGGCTTCTCTTTCTCCCTTCGGAGGGGACCATTCTCTGTCACAAACATGAGACTGTTCCCCGGTTTCTCCTTTGTGTCCCTGGAAAAACAAGGCCTCCTGTCTGCCATACTAAGTAAAGTGGCACAAAGAGATTCCAAGGGAAGGCTGCTTTAGCAGAGCACATTATCAAGTCCCCTACATTGAAGGTTTTCTCTAAAATTTTTGAAATATAGATCTATGTTCATCAATTTAGTCATACTTTTTGTTACCAATGTTGGAATTACGCAGATTTTATCCACATGCCTGTTCTACATGCGCTGGCTATTATTCTAAATGACAAAGGCCGACAGCCTCACTTTGGGGCAGAAGTCTCAGGTTTTGATGCACAATGATTCATTAGAAACCAGTCACAGGCTCGTCCCAGATGATCTCTCCATGTCAAGATCAAATGAAGCATATGCTGCCACTTAGCAAGCTAAAAAAAATCAGGAAATATGAACACAAATACTGCTTTGAATGCTAACTGGAAGAAAAATTAAGGAGAAAATTCTTTTATGCACAGAATGAATATTTAAGTATTCAATCCTTGTTGAACTAAAAATATGAATAGCATAACACAGAGGAAATAAGATTGGGAAAAGCAAGTAAATTGCTGATAGATATAGAACACTTTATATTTATTTTTTATATCAAGGCGAAAACGTTTTTTGCTTTATCATCCTTTGTGAGTTAGTGTACCAGGCTTCGTGAGTGTAATATCAGCTAACTAAATGATGATGGCCTGAATATTGGTGGGAGGTGTGTAAATCCACAGAAATATATATTTTTTAAGATTCATTTATGCATAGAAGAGCTGTAGTGAAGGCCAGAGGTGTGGGGTGGTGAGAGGATTCACCAGAGACAGAGCGGAGATCTACTGAAATACACTGCTGAGGGGAGCAGCAGGTGAGACGGGAGAGGTCTGCTGCACCATGTGGGTCAGCTCCCTGACCAGAGATTAAACTCAGGCCATAGCAGTGACAGCGCTGAGAATTAACCCCTAGGCTACAAGGGAGGCCCCAGAAATACTTCTTGTATAGTGGGAGCTACGTTGTCAATAAAATGGGCTTCTTTGTTTCAGTTGAATTTTATTTACCTGATACGCTATTAAAATTGTCTTACAGTCAACTCAAAGTATACTAGAACAAAAATTCATGTAATGAACTGTTTAACCGAAAGTAATTTTATATTAGTAGAGGATGGCGGAAAGAACAGATTTACTTCATACTCACTGTGGTAGTGTTGCCGGCAGGGAACGTCTAATAATCGAATGGACTTGTCTGTAAACATCCAGCTTAGACATGCATCGACAGGAGGTGTGATTGGCAAAACTGATGGTTACTGGTTTGGGGCCTTGGGAGAGAGGCACTGTAATTTCAAACAACTACAAAGCAGGAACAAAAAGAAGAAAAAATTATATAGATACTATACTTCCCCAAGCTATATATGTCTTTAAAAATTACTAAACCAAGGATAACACTTAACCCATTACTTCACAGGACTGCTAAAATTTATATAACTTAGTATAGATGAATGTGAGATGTATATTGATTGTGATGTAGATGGTTTCTTTTGTTACTTTCATGAGTTCTCAAGATTAGAGGCGTTCTCCAGGGTATGTCCATTCTGCATAGCTAATCTCAACATAGCAGGCCAGTGTTAGGATTTTTGAGCATTTCTTCTCTGAAAAGACATTTCTTTATTTAGTTTGTATGATGTGTTTTACTAAGTGAGATGTTACTTTGGCAGAAGTCCTTTGTGGTATGTTTGCTATTTTAAAGAGCTAATTCTGCAGTGTGGATGCTCCTTACAGTTTTAAGCATCCTTATGACATATCTAGGCCAAACACTATTTTTTATAATTACATCATTTGTCAATTACTTATTTAGGCTTTATAATATTGCAAAGGTTTACAGGCCAGTTCACACACGCCTAAGGACTTCTGCCTAAAAGCCAGTTGATGCTCTGTGTCTGGGACTGAGGGGGCTTTTTAAACTCCATCTGTATTAAAGTTGTGATTGAAATCCTGGCGATGATTATCAGGGCATGAATTCTTGGGTGTGACTACTTGGTGAGAACATTCTCAATGGAATAACAAAATGTCTAGTAACAAAAGCTGGGGAACGGGCACATTTAGAGGTGAAAATATCCTAATGACCTAGTAAACGGGGCAGAAGTATGGGGTGAAGATGGAGAAACAAGAGGGTGTGTTGCAAAGTCAAGGGAAGCCAATGAAGGAGAACCTCCGAGAGGCAGCATGGTCACAGGGCCAAATATCTCCGCCATCTCAAATATGACGAGGATTGAGTGGAGATAACTGGAAGCCGGAAGTAGCTTTAAGGGTTGGGGGAAGTGGGAGGGGGGGCTGCGGTCGAGGCGGGACCTGGCAGGCGAGGAGACCAGGAGACCCCAAGCGGAAGGGCTCAAGGGTCAGGCCCCAAAGAACGCTTTTGCTTACAGCGCTTATGTCATCACTGCAAGACTTGGCATTGTCCTCACTGATGGGCAGAGGAGAGCCTGGCAGTGCAGGATACAGCTTTATGTGATGGACCAGCAATAGCAGAGGAGGGCAAGAAGCCCCCCAGCCCTACACCTCAGCGGCACCAGCTCTGCTCCCACTGATGGCTGCCGCCGGACTCCACCTGGCAGCTTTCCAAAGAGGAAGGAAATCACAAGGGGCAGAGTCAGAGTTCAGCCATTCTGGGGTGAATGACGTCCACAACCAGGACGTCACAAGTGCCACATGTGTGCTTAGGAACTGGGGCTTGGAAGAATGTACTAGTGCGAGGGAAGAGAGTTAAATGCACGTTAAGAAAGCATATTTCCGGAAAGATAAGCCTGGTTCTGTGCTTTGAAAGGGTGGGGGAAATTTGTGTTAGTGCATACACTGACTGAAAGCATAAAGAAACAAGTAAAGGAGGATCCCCCGCCCAAATAAAAGCTGTTTAGAGAAATGTTTTATCCTGTACGTTGAGGCTTTGCTCAGCACTAAAACTACCTTTCAGTTTGAAAAACAAATGTACTTTTAGTTTAATTAAAGGAAAGGAAAATGCAAATGATCGACGCTTCATTTCTTTTGTTTGTTATTTGAGTGGGCAATGGCTGAGCTAAATTCAGCAACATCATCAAAAGGGACAGACTGAAAATTAAATGAAAAAAACTTTTCTTTCCTTGAAATACATCCTTCACCTCCAAATTTTGACCTGAGATTTTCAGGCAGCTTCTTAAATTTTTTACTTGACTGTGTCAGTGAGAGAGAAGGTTTAAGAGTCCAGGAAAAGGTGACTTGACCAATTTTAAAAGTAGAGAGGTTCTTGGTAATTGAGGTTTAGTCATCTTTCAATTTCAGGAAAATTGGGAACATCAATTGCGAGTGTGGGCAGAGGGCACAGTTGTACTCTGCTGTGTGACCTGGGCTAGCTCGTTTCACCCATTAAAGGAGTGTCTTTCATTCTCCAGTTTTTCTGCACTGGTTTTAAATTTGTCTATCAATATACTTACTTTTTTTTTAAAAAAAGATTTATTTATTTATGCATACAAGCTGGAGTGTAGGTAGAGGTGTGGGGCGGTGAGAAGGTTCACCAGAGACAGAGTGGGGAGCAGAACAGGCAGATTGCTGAAGTACACTGCTGAGGGGAGCAGCGGACAAGGCGGGAGAGGTCTGCTGTGCCATGTGGGAAGCTTCCTGGCTGGGAATCAAACTCATGCTGCAGTGGCTCTGGACAGCTTCATAGGCTGAGACTTAACCTGTTGCGCCACCAGGGAGGCCCCTCAATATATTTTATTTAATGATTAAATGAGATTTCTACTACTGTTTTAAGTTTAGTGAATTCTGTTGTCTTGTTTACAGACTAATTCATGAAGGTCTGGCTTAATCCCTCTGTCTAGTGACCTTTTTTTTTTCCTAATCAGACAGTATGTACCTAGAGAATGTAAACTTCTTGAACTAAAAAAATAATCAGAGTTATACTACCAATTCACATGTCCCCTTCCCCAAAGAATAGGTACTCTTTTCAAATACCTGGCAACTTCCCCTTCCCTGCTAGAAACATAAGAATAAGCAAGAATTTAGTCTTAGGAAGCAGACACCAATCAGAGTTCAGCACCTGCAATTTGTGGTGACTTAGGAAATTTGTTTACCTTTGCTTGCATCCATTTATTTATCTATGAAACGGGGATGGTAAGACTGGTGATTGCCTGGAGTCTGGTTCTCCTCCCTCTGCCCCCTGAGGCCTTGTCATCGCCCCAGACTCAGCTAAATCTTTGTTAAAATATTACAATTTCTTTTATTTCCGTAAAAATCTTTCCTTGTTTCGTTTTCAATATTTATTAAGAACCTATAAAATGCCATGTGCCAAGCCCCTTTCCAGAATTTAGGTGAACAGTTATCAAGGATTCTTGCCCTTATGAAACTCATAGTTAAATAAAACTAACAGGGAGAGTGAATGAGAAAAACATATAGAGAGTTAAATATCTCTCTATATGGATAGAGACAGATACTATTCCAGAATATTTAAAATACCAAATAATTTACCTTAAATTTTCTTGGTGAACAAGAATCTGCAGTTTAACTCAATTATAAAATCTGTGCTTGCCATTCTATAAAGATTTGAATGAACACAATAGCCAGAATTTTCTATCAAGAGTTAAGGCATATCCAGACACATCTGTGTTTGAAATGATAAATATATTCTTTATATTTTAATAAAATAAGAGTCCTAATACTATTGTCATTCTATTATGTGCTTTAATGTGTGCAGAATAGTATATTTTAAAGTTTATACAGTGCAAAATTTATCTATTATGTTCAGCATTAGTAATAACTTCAAATACATATATGTTCTTAGCCAATGCCAGCTGGTGATAATTATCATGTGACATTTTAAATATGATGATTTTCCAAAAATTGTTTTATGTTATAATATGAACTGCAAATAATATTAGCTTGTATCTTATTTAGGATCTAAATATTAGTAAAATTCATTACACTATCATTATAGGCCTATTTAAAGACTTGCTCATGTTGGAGAAAATCAAAAGCATTTACGTAAAAAGGGCATAATCAAGACTGGAAATTTTTACAAAATCTGATTTTTTATTCTGCAAAACTGTAGTAAACAGGAGGAAATGGCAAAAATTCCAGCTAACAGGTTCCCAGTTGTTATCTACTAGAATTCTTTAATAAGAATATGTACTAGTCAATTCTCACCAACAAGAATAGACTTCAAATCAACCCACGTTTTGAAACAATAGGTTGTTGATAGCAACATAGCAACAGTTGTAAAGCACCAAAGCCAGTTTCTCCTTATCCTGCAGGCTATTCAAGAAAAAGGTGCAGAACTTCCTTACTGAGAAGATCCTGGAATGTAGTTTCGCACTCAATTCAAGAGAAATGTGTCTGTGGACACAACTATGATGCAAAAATTCTTTCCTTTACATATTTATGCCCCCAAATACAACCAGTTTCTTGAAATCAGATCTCACCACCATATTTAATATTCTATTATAATTTATAATTGTAAAATAAGAGAAAAACTCCATTAAATTGAAGGAATAATCCCTAAAAACAGGAAAAAGTGAAAAATGAGGGTTCATTGTTAGCATTTCAACTGAGAAGTTAGACCACATGACCAGCTATCAATACTCTGGATCTTTAAATTGGCTCTGGAAAGACCAGGGAATAGCAAGTCCTAGCAAACCTACACCTAATCATAACATTATTACAGACAAATGTACACTAGCCACATAAAATATAATGGTGCTATAACCATAATGAAGATTTAAACTCAGGGGTCTTAGAGATACTGAATATAATCTGCGATCATGGTCAGGACCTTGAGCTGCAAAAAGGTGGGCAAATATTTTTTTTTTCTTAAGGCAATTGTTATTTTTAAAGAAATTTCTAATAACTAGGATTGGTACAGAGTTCTTCCTACATCTGGATGAAACCTGATTTGCAGCAACTGTGCTTGCCCAATATTAATTAACTAAAGATTCAAAAAATATCACATTCCATTTGTTGAACACACATGCATGTAATAAATTAATCTCTCAGAATGCCCCAGTGTTCTGTTTAATGAATGAAGAGTTATCTCTGCCGTGTAAAATAATACCTCTCATTTGCAATTGGAAAGTGGCACATTTTCCTGAGGCTTAAATAAATTTTGCTATAAAAGAAAATTTCATGAAATAGTTCCATTCAAATATAATCTGGGATGCTTTTGTGTATATCTATGCTATTTTTTTAATGAAATAATAAAACATAGCTATTTCTTTTTAATATGGCAACATGGAATTTTAAATAATGTGCTCATGTAAATTGGAGTGAGCTGGTAGAAACATAGGTCCTAGAAAGAGCTGGCTTCTCCAATCCAGGACTAGTAACCATAGCACGGAGACTAAGTTTCCTGAATTCTACTACCGAGATTTCCAAGGAGGCCCCATGGAGTGAGTAGATTTTTAATTAATTTCTCTTTCGGTGAAAGTATGTAAGGTAAATAATGACATTTAAATAACTGTGTAACCCAACTGTCTGCCTAGGAAGCAGATGACTTTCCTTTGCTTCTGCTTCAGTTATCAAATAATTTACACTGTGCAAAATCCGTTTGCTAATTTTTAGTTACAGCTCTTAAGTACACAACTTCTATTAAGAAAATACACCGACAGCATATGTTTATGAAAGAGGTCAGAAAGGCATCCCACCCAGAGACCTTCTCAAAGTCACTTAGCTATTTCGTGGGGAGGGCTTGAAGCAGTTGTTATTGATTAGTTCACCTTGGAATGTTCAGTGCATATGGTTTTACTTTTCAGCTGACTCTAGTTTGCTCACATTCTGATAACCTGCCTTTCACTGAGCTCCATAAAACATTTCCATGAAGTTTCTGTAAAACACTTGGGTTTTACATTACTTAAAGTACATTGTCCTTAAAATTTATATGAAAAGTCACCAATCAGTGACTTTTGCTGCTGAAAGATGTGTCTGGAACTCCTTTAATGAAACAAAAGCTTTCTCTTTTTTGCCTGCAGAAAGCAGAGCAGCAAGAAACTTCTTTTCTATGTTTAAAAAGAAATCATCTCACACTTCCATTTCTATTAGATTGATAATATAATAAATGGCATAAACTCAGAAAAAGATGTCATTTAAGTACTAGCCTTTTCAAAGTGCAGTAAGAATAAATAAAATGTTAAACAGAAACGAAAACACTGTCTTGTGGAATTTCATGTCTTACTCTGCCTTGGTGTACAGGCTTGACATACCCTCCCACAAACCTTCGCATTGCTATTTGTCCTTCATAACACTTTATACTACTTTTTGATTACTTGATACGTGTGGATTTCCCATGCTAAACTGTACGATCCATCAGTGCATCACTGTGGACTCAACTCTGCTTTAGTTCCGAGCATAGTAGGAAGCACCCAAGAGGTTCTTTCTCCACGCACACTCATTTAATTGAATTGGATTCTTCAGGTGTGGGTAGAAACTGAAGACTGACTCTCCTTGCACGGTTCTGCTCTTCTCTTCTGACACGAGTTCTCTAAGTATTAACACCCACACCAGGGCTGGAGCTGTCATTTGTCAACGGGACATCTTCCAGCAAATCTTCAAGAGCCAGCTGCCACTCTGTAATTCTAGAATTGCATGCTGCGCCTTCCTCTGGTATCCCCACTTAAATACCACTCAGATTCTTCAAAACCAGCAGATTCAAAACTTTACTTTTGAATCTGTTCCCTTTTCAGTTTTTTTTCTATTTAGTGCCCAGTGTTTACATGTGGCTGTTACTGTGCTGTGCCCTTGGGCAGTGACCACAGACAACCTCTGGTTTCATGGTGCTCAGAGCTAGGGAGTAAAACAATCTGTCAAGCAGAAAAGGTAAAGATGCTAAAAATGGACAGTAAGAAAGCCACCAGAGCATGAGAGAGGATGCATGCAGATAACATTTAAGTATAGTCCTGAGGACTCTCCAAGGTAGAAATTAGCTAAATGAGTGTGTGTGTGTAAGATGTTTTCAAATACAGAGTACAGCACTGCAATGCCTCAGAGGAAAGATACATAGACATAATTTAAGGAGAAAGAGTTTGGGTACTGGTGGAAAGGAATACTGGAGAGAAAGAGCAATGACAATTGTAGCATTTAATGAAGACTTAGGGAGCGATCAGATGATGAGACTCCAGTAAAGGATTTAACCTGGAAAAAGCACCTGAAGAAGAGTGCCATTCAAAATATTTAACAACTCAGATCACTGTGTCAACGAGTGAGACACTAAATGAGTTGTACAATTAGAAAGGACCAGCTCATGAATACACTTGCTGAACACTGGTTCGGTCTCAACAATGCAGCGGTACTCTAAGTTGTTTGCAGTATCTGATTTATCATTTATTAAAAAAAAGTCACTGCTAAGACATCACCAATGGATTGGAGGAAGTGAGAATGGGCCCCGTCACCAGTGAGAAGACCGGTGTAGGTGTAATGTTCTAGGTGGGAGATGAATGAGGTCTAGACCAGAGTCCAGATCAGCAGAATAGGCATTGGAACTGATTCTAGAGGTGTTCTCAAGATTTAACAGAAATTACTGATGAGCTTTAATGAAAGGAAGAATAACTTGGACTGACCAGGTTTCATTAACTAAAACAGAGAATACTGGAAAAAGAAAAGGATTTATTTATTGGCTTATTTGAGAGGGCAGGGTCAGGTGGGAGAATAGGTTATAACTCCAGGGTGACACAGATCAACTTTGGCCCGTCAGAGCAGAAGCCAAGTCTCGAGTTTGAGGGGGTGGCCTGGAGGCCACGAGAGCGGTCTGCGCTGGAATGAAGCTTGGGGCACGCTTATCAGGAACAGCAGAGAGGGAAGGGGAAGAGACCTAAGGAGAGTGTGGGGTCAGAGAAAAGAGTGTTTCGAGGACCAAGTACCTTGTTTTCAAGCCACTTCAAATTTTTAGTTCCCCAAATCTGTAAATCGTTAACGCGTTGAGATGCTAAAATGAAAACTGTTCCCATGTTATTAATAATGACTCATATATGTTAAAGACACTACAGTTTTGCAGACCAGAATTGTTAAGAAATGTCATTATTGCAAATATCAAGCTATCAAAAAGGCATCAAATCTCGAAGCGACATGAATGAATAATCAGGAAACAGAGACTTTAACAATTTTATAGGAAGTTCTGATTTTTCATGTAATCAGATGATTTGGAGGAAGCTGATAAAATTAATGTTATCAACATCAAAAATCGATTATAAAGGTAATACTAAAATCTGTGACGTCTGGAGGAGTAAGAACTGACTCCTTATCATCTAATGTAGACTTAGTTTCTCACGAAAAGAAAATACTGTATTTCGATTTTAAGTAATGAGGACACTGGACCAAATTCTATTTCACCAACATGTATCTCAAACTTTGCACTAAATATTCTTCTTGCCCTCCAGACTTTAATCTCTAAGGTCTAAACCTCGAAAGCCTTGAACTTAAAAGAACAATTCGTATATTATTGAATAACTGCCCTTGAATAAATAGTTTTATGCAGATACCAATGAGGTGATTACGAGACCTAATTAGACCAATGCAGAGAATAAATCAGTGGTTACAGAAAAACCAATAATGGTTAACTGAAGGCTAAAATTATTTATTCTGTTTACTAACAATGTACATTTTGTTTTCCAAGTTGAGAGTTTACCTGAAGGCTCACCTGCTATTTGGCACATAGGTGAAGTAAGCATGTATTGGGTAAACCCAAAGTAAGTGAATAGAGAGTGGACTTTTCCTCATATTACTATGATAAGAAAAAGGGTAGAATCAGCTTTCTTATCTACGACACAGCTGTTTTTTAGAAGGTCGAGTCAAAATTTATAGCATTCTCTTTCATGAGGCATATGGTGTTTGCGTATTCAAAAGTTCCACAGGTGAGCTAATGTTTTGATTATTATTAATCTTCATGAAGGAGTTTTATAACCTGGTTCAACAGATAAGGCCTAGGAGATGAGTGGTGAATTCCCTGATACTGATGACTAGATAATTATAAATAACTGTAATGTGTGATTATAAGCAACAGTCATGGCTTTGAAAGAAAAGCATGGCAAACTGTAAGCCATTTAAACAAAGTAGTGGGCCTAATTAAGGAGGTCAGAAAAATAACCCCCTAGAACTTCCTTGAAACCTGTGATACTGGAGTTGAGATCTGAAGAACTGGAACCTTAGCAAGGAGACTAGAAGGCCAGGAAAACTTGCAGGTGCGTGCAAAGGCTCTGGGGCAGAGGGAGCAGGGTGTTTCCCAGGGGCTGAAGGCCTGGAAGCACCACAAGGTCAAGACACTTGTGTTAGATGATTCCACAGAGGAAGGCAGAGGTAGACATTCGGGCTGTGGTCCAAATTTTGGTCTTATTCTAAAAGCCCTGGGAAATCAATGAAAGACCTTTATGTTAGAGATTGATGACATCCGATGACGTTAATTCGAAACGACAAAGGCCAGTTGTGGACATGTAGCCAGATGGGGGATGCCGTTCCCACTCATTAAAAATAGCTTGGAGAAGACTTTCAAGTCACCAGGGTTTTGTCTTTTAGGGGAAAATTTGCATCAGCCCAGCTGGCAGTTCTCCCAACTTGCTTTGCGGAGGCTGGCAGCAGTTTGAAACAGCACCCGAGGTTACTGTCAGCACCTCAACACGCCCCTGAGAACCTGCCTCCTCCTCCTGGAAGTCCAGGCAGCTCTGTGCATCTGCTCTGAAAATCCTGGCTCCAAACTGAGCCCTAGCACACGCCTCAGTTCTATTATTTAAATGTTTAAGATACTATGGGATGGGTTTTACAGGCAACTCAGAGTGCTTGGGCTCTGCGGTCACGGTTCTTTTCTTTGCTTTTTGTTTTTTGAGGATAGAGTTTTATGAATTTTTTCCAAATTATGTTTATGGAGGTAAAGGGATTATAGGTTCCAACCTCTAGAAATGAATACTTTATATTTAGTGTGATGGTTTCTTTCAATGCGATATCACTGATTCACAGAATATCCATGTACTTGCATTTTGAATATATAATTTGTGCTCCTTATAATCAAAAGACAGTCATTTGAAGGTATTTCACTGTCTGAATATGTTTATCCTTAGAGATTCCCATGCATGTGTGTGCATATGATAAGTAATAAGTATATACACAAGTGCGCGCACACATATGGGTATACATATTTTAATCACATATACATATATACAGACAAACATATGTATGTATGTTTTTGATTTTATCCACTTGGCTTTACTATCACTCTATGAAACAGGTCATAAAGCATCGATTACTTTCTCTGCAATGTTATATCATCAAAACCATGAATGATTGCAAAATTATCTTCATTCCCTACAGAAAATACAATCCGTTTTCAACAAAATTATGCTACTTTTTAAAGGTCCAGAGTTTAAACAACACTGCTGCTAGGATTGAAGGGTTTTGATGGGGGGGGGCGCGCGCCCCGAGAGCGCAGAACACCTACCGTCTTGCTGAGGTAACTTGTGCTGGTGTTCATGCACTGTAGCCCCTCGCTGTTGCAGCAACCCCCACATCTGTAGACGGACACACATGGAGGTTTAAAGAAGGTGTTTGTGGCTGCTCCAAACTCCTTCCCCACATCTATACACACCTCACGTGGCATGCATTGAGTCTTTCTCCACTCATTATCAATACCTGTCGAGTCATAGGGAAGTCCATAAGTTATAGGGAAGCCACCAAAGGGGAAAAGGCCATGACAGTTGAAGTCACACACATTTGATTTCAGATGTTACGATCACAGTAGAATACAACTTTAACGTAAGAGTTGACAGGATTATAAACGGCACTGTGAATTGGAAAACCACGCACTGAACAGAGCAGTCATAGATGTTTTCTGCAACAGCCTTGCTTCTGCTAAGCAGCTTCAAGAGGATCATGCTCTCTGGAAATGACACCCATATCCCACAGCCCTTATGCTTGGTTTTCTTGATTCAAGAAAATGAAAATATAATATATAGACTGTTTACCAGACTTGCAGAGAGTGAGTCGTGCTTGTTTGTTACAGAAGATACTGTTTTTGTGGTCTCAAAGCAAACATAAACAGTATCATCTCATTCTTCTTTATAAATGCAGATGTAAATGAGAAGACAACCATGGTCCTGGATTCAATTCAAAAATTATTTCCAGGCAGGCTATTTACAACTTTGGCTAATGGCATGGTGGTAGCTACTTGAAATTTTGGAATTTTTTCCATAAACTGGGACATTGACCTGAAATACGATTTTTTTTAGGAGAGCAAAATTTTCCTATTATTTTCTAATTCTCTTTTGGAATTTTATTTCTGGTGAGGTAGTTGTTTACTTCTAACACTGCTGACTCTTAAATACTGCAGTACAAATGATGTATTTCATCAATGTTCCATTTTATTTCTCCTCCATTTCTCATAACATAAAATTTTGGGAGTAAAGGGACATAAACTATTGGTTATTCAACCATAGAGCCATTTCGTTTGTTGGTTTTTGTGCTCAAAATACTTGTCAATTTCAAACATTGATAGCAATGAATAGCAAACAACTGAAAGGAGTTACTTTTAAAAAGTAGTCCACCAATTTGTACTATGCCATTTTCCATTACATCATAATGATTTGTGATGTTTTCTGCTAGATTTTCAGCAACTTTACAAAGCTCAGCAGTCATGTAACTGTGAACCAGAAGTCAAAAAACAGTATGTGGAGAGGTGGTTTAGGATGATTTCGGAATTCAAATCAGAAGTAAAATTTATGCACAATCATTTTGTAAGATATACAATGGTAAATGCCTAAAATGCTACAGTGTGTAAAATATTTCTATATATTTTTAAAATTTTGCAGAATATCACCCCAATTAAAAAAAATTATAGTGTGTCCATATACATGCACATTCTCTCTTCATTAGCTCAAGATATCATCTCAGTCACTCAAACTGACATCATAAAAGGTGGTACCTGAACAAAGTTATTAATGTTTTATTTTCATTACGTGCAGTTCTGAAGGTATTCAGTGGAACAAAATGCTGACATTAAAGCACCACGCTGGCGACTTGCATTGGCTTGATATATGAAGCTTATTGTGTATTTTCTTTCCTGTACTTACTTTTCAAGATCTCTGCATTATAATGTGCTGCAGCAAATTTTATAGTCTCGCCTGCCCTTGTATTGATGTTGGGTTGCTCTCTAGCATACTGCCAGCCTCCTCTTCTTAACTGACACTTGTACATTTTCCAATATTCCGGGTAGAGTACAGTCATCAGTTCATCTACACTGGACACTGAACGCAACTGGTCCTCCAGATCTTTGCCTGCATAAGCCTGTCAAAGAAACATGCAATTCGATTACCAGTCAGATTAAGGACTGTGCGAATAAATGCACCAAAAAACCTTTTAGGTTTATTGTTGTATATGCTAGGTTCTATGAGAAACATTATTTATATGACAGTTGAGTTCTTTTTCTTGGTAAAATTACAATCATATTTTGATTTAAAACACCACAATGAAAATGAAATTAACCACCACAGTTAAGACTAAAAACATCTATTTGGTTGTTAAGACAACAAATTTGGAAAATATAATTTTTAAAATGTTTTTTGAAGGAGTTCATTTTATTTATAGTTGTTTTACATAATGGGCAAATTTATTAGTTTGAAAGTTTATTCATGCTTACATTACGCTCCAATAAAATCAAACTGAAATCCATTCTAATGCTTTGCTTCATTTTCATTATCAGTATCAGTAAAACATAATTAAGCAGGATGCCTGTAATTAGGAATCTTAGTTTAATGAAAGCTGCTTTAGAGTAACTAATCACATGGAGAATGGGATTATAATAACTGTCACAATTGAGGTTTATATTTTGGTAAAAACTCTTAGTATTTCTAAAAAAAAGTGACCATCAAGATTTATATTGCTATGAAAAAGACACGAAATAGTTAATTATAGAACATCACCTCTGCTTGTAAGTGGTTGTCTATATAAATGTACCCAATTAAACAGAAGATTCTAAATTACACTCAAGTAGTTAAGATAACTAAGGAAACTACAATGTTTTTTTTTCTTTTTAAAGATTTATTTATTTATGCATACAAGCTGGGGTACAGGCCAGAGGTAGGGGGCTGAGAGGATTCACCTGAGACAGAGTGGGGAGCAGAACAGGCAAATCGATGGAAACACACTGCTGGGGGGAGCAGCAGGCAAGGCAGGAGAGGTCTGCCACGCCATGTGGGAAGTTCCCTGGCTGGGTGTCAAACTCCTGGCTGGGTGTCAAACTCCTGTCGCTGTGGACAGCTCCATAGCTCCACCAGGGAGGCCCTACAGTGTTTTTTCTTAAGTTACATTTTGAAATTATGGCAAAATGGGACATTGTTCCGTTTTATGTTCAAAGTGAAACACAATGTAAAATGTTTATTTATATTGTTATGATTATCAAACTTTTAGGTCTAAATCCTTGAGCCCTTGATCTCAAAGCTTAGTGTGCAAACAATCATTCATAGAGTTGTTAAAAATGATCATGCAAATCTCTCATTTCTGGAACAGGGAGATTTTGTGCAATCAGTTTAGTCACAACCTGTTTTTAATTTCAGTTGAGTTTTTGAGGAAATAAAATTCCAAGGACCCACCAATCACACATAGTCCCTAGCAGCTCTTGTGCCGTGGGGCTATTCAAGCCAGCAGAGGCAAACCATAACCCATTGAAGTCACTTAGGCAGCAGCGACTGCAGACACACACAGTTACTTTTATAATCATCATATGAAACGCTGACAGATACACACCAACTGTTACGAAAAAGGATGAGAGTGAAGAGGGACTTCTGGTTAAGTGTCATTTGAAACTTTCAGGCAAATTGCTTCTGTATTTAAAATTTAGAAATGGAAATAAATACAGCGATAATTACGTCTGTAACAGAAAAAACTAGGTTCTCTAACAGGTCAAAAGGAGAAAAATGTAAGCATACAATACACGATAAAGAAAATGCAATATAAAAAATGAACAAGGTATACTAGTACAAAATAAAAGTTGTTCTCTATATATACTCTCAGGCAGAAAAGATGCCTTTCTAAAAGTGAATATAAAGAAAGAAAAACAAAATGTAAGCTATTTGTATGGTAGAAAACACTGTAAACAAAATAAAAGACAAACAATAAAGTGGGAAAACTATTTGCAATATTTTTGACAGATGGAAAAGACTAATATACTTAAAATATCACATGAATATGTTAATGAGAAAAAATAAACAGGTACTTGAGTAGAAAAATGGGCAAAGAACTTGAACTGAATATTCACAAATAAATATAATCAATGCATATTTGGTGGTGACAAAAAGTAAAGAAAACTATAATTTCTTCCACTCCTGTGGGATTATAAATCTGTACAGCTATTCAAGGAAAAATGTGCTATTTCAAGTTGAAGGATCTTAAAAACAAGCCCCATTTCAGATAGTAAATTCACTTTGGAATTAAATTTCCTATCCATGAGAAGTGATAATAAGCCTTTGCCATATATATATATATATATGTACAAAGTCATTGTGATACTATCTATAATATTGAATGTAAAACCCATAAAGAATCAACTAAAATAATATACAATAAAAACAGAATGAACACAGAAAGTAATCTAATAGCATTATATAATAATGACACAGATGGATAATTCAGACATGAAAAGAAGTAGATAATATATTCCATGTTTAAGTAGGGTATCCAATTTAGAGTATGCACATATATACAATGTTCACATAGCTCAAGTGTTAAAGGTTTTTTCATAAAACAGAATTTATATTTAGATAGAATGCATACATGCTTGCATATAGTCTTAAAAGCTATACAGCAAAACAATCATGCCCAAATCACAGGACTAAGGTAATAACTATGTTCTTCTCTATACATTTCCATACTTAAAATTCTTAATGTTGAACATAACTTTTTATGATCAGACTAAAACTTTAAAAGTAATCTCTCTGAGCATATCCAAAGGACATAGTATTAATGTTCATTTCTGCATCTCATTTACTATTCTTATTTCTGCATAGAGTGTGTCTTTGGAAGATTATTTGATTTATACCAATCTGGCAAAAGCAGACACTATCACAGACAAAATGGTATAAAAATAGCTCGATATTGAGCAATTCATTTTTTCATTCCTACTATATTATATTTTCAGGGAAGAAAAACAAGCTTTTGTATCAAAAGATTCAGATTTCCATCTAGGCTATAGATTTTATTTAATTAACATTAGATTTTCTTTCTTTGAACCTCATCTCACACTGGAAAATGGGAATACCATCTTCCTTATAAAGTTTTTGTGGTGACTCAAATAAGCAATCAATATAGAAATAGATCATAGATACCGTAGTCAAGGATTGGATTAATATTATACCATCTTTAGGGAGAAACAGCACAGTACAGATTGGTTGCTAGACAAATCAACTGTCATTTTTACTGTCAAATGTAACTCTGAGGACTGTACCAGCGTATATTCTGCAGTGTTTCTTTAGTGTGTCCTCTGTATTTCTCTTCTAAATGAGCAGTAACCTAGGAATTAAGCATTGCCAACTAAGTAAGAGAGCTTTTCTCTGAATCAGGAGACCAAAATATTGAAGATCAATGCTACCAGCTAGTCATAGCATATTCACATCTTATTTTTGAAGAATTTAAATAGATTCCAGTAACCAAGAATGAGTTCTAAACCAGAAACACCCCAAAATCTTTTAAGTGGAAGTGTAGTGCAGATGAAAATTATGTTTTCTCAAGGTTTTCTTGAGTCTTTACGTTCACCAATATTTTGCAGGTTGTTGTCATTTGTTCTAATGTTAATACACTCCTTCTTATTTTCCAAGGGAATTTGGTATATCTTTTAAAAATAGTGCCTTGCAAATGGCCATCCCATGGCAATGCAAGTCTCAAGTAATCTAAAAATGAATCTAATTTTGCACTGCACCTTGGAGGGATCGATTAGGAATTCGGTAATTACTCTGACATAACTTTCAGCATGTATGAATCAGCAGGCAGCAAACATGATAGTCAATGGAGGATTTTGTCGTGCTCTGGAAGTCCAAGCTGGCAGGGAGACAGGGACTACGATCAGGAGTAAAGTCCTTTTTTTGATTATTCACATACCTCAGAGGTATTTCCTCCTTACTCTAACAGAAGGATGAAGCAAGAACTCTGAGTCTACAAAAAGCCACATGATGCAAAAGAGATCTGGGGTTTCACCTGCACATTATAGTTTTCCTCAGTTGTGAAGAGCCGTAACATACAGTGGACACCTCAGGAGGCATCAGTTGCAGCTGCAGTTGACTTTACATAGCTGAAAACAAGCTTCCTCTTGCTGGTCTGCTTTGACTAGGGCTTGTTCAAAAGCCCAACAGGGAGAACAGAGAAGAGCACAGAGCTGTCCTACCTACCAAGAATTGCCATAATCCAGAAAGTCAATCATAAGTGAGAAACCATAGCTGATACCTAATGTTAGTGTTCTTAATGGTGGAAGTTTTAAAAATTCACAAATCCAAACTCAATGTCAACAGTCCCTTCAAATAACAATCCCAAGCTAATTGCTACGCTATGTAAAAATTTAGTAATTTGATGAAATTAAAAATTCATGGGGAAATGCATATATTTCCTTTCACCTGAAAGTATATCCTTTTATCAAGTACTAGGAATCAGTATAAAAAGAAAGGGTAGGAGTCCATCAAAGAAAGGTTTAATCACACTTCTGTATTTCCAGCGGTGGCTAAAAAGGGTCATAAGCAAGTTTGGTTAGTTGTCCAGTGTATCTGTATCTAGAGGAAAAGAGGAAAAGAACCTGTCTTCAAACTGGAAAAGGGGGATGTTTACACTTTTCTTAAACTGTCCATACGCTGTCTTTAAAAGCTTGGCTCAAGTAATATTTTATATTTGGTGAAAAATGTACATCACCACAGACAGTTTCATAAGGTAAAGTGAAGGGAATCTTTGACACTTTAATAAGGTAAAAATTTTAACAACTCCTGAAAGGAGAGATACTATACCTATAAATTATATACAATGTTGTAAACCAATGCTACCTCAACTAAAAAAAAATAAATAAAAATAATAAAAACCAACCATGTTAAATTTTTTTTCCAAAAAATTTCAAATTATTTCAAATTATTCATCATATGTATATTTCTTTGTCCTAAGCAACCAAATTATGAAGAAGCATCACTTTATCACAAAGTAGTTATCAAGATCAACAGCTCTATACTATTGTTGAGTTTCCTCTCTTCTTTGGAAACAGAATCAGAAACCATCATTAGTGGTTGCCGAAGTTATTCTTCTCCAAAATTCGCACAAGGACTTGTTTATTCATTCCTTCCCACTTACCAACGGCAGTGGCATGCCAGATGAATTTGTCACTCCTTCTGTTTCCTTCAGTGAACTATCCACGCTAGGTAAATTTGTATTTTAAAGCATATTCTAATTACTTAAAAATTTCTTTTTTACAACAAAATCTCGGCTCTGTGGCAGAGTGGAGAGGGTTTTGTATTTCAGAGGTCACCCCAATACATGATGATAAAATTCAATTTTAAGGTCAGACTTTGGTAGAGAATCACAAAGACATACGGAAAATCAAAGGGTATCCTTCTAAGGATTAAAAATTTGTAAATGTCTCCCTAACCTCAGGGATCATTTCACGGAAGGGCTCAGTAACGATGTCAGGGTCAGGATTCTTTCACCCACGGATCACCGATCATCCATGTCTACACCAACTTGATGTGCACAGACAGGTAACCCTGGAAGCGGACATTCGAACTTCAGTTTAATACTGGGAGTTTTTCATTGGAATTGTATGTTTTAATCAACTAATTTTCCTATCTCATGGTTTACAACCCTGTATGTGACTTAGAGGGAAATGATCAATGTATATTACCACAACAACCCAGTGGCCAAGGCACTGTGTTAATTTATTTTTTGCCTAATCCTCTGAAATTTTTTGGTAATTATTCCAAATACTGCCATAATAAAGAGTGGGGACTCACAGGTGAATTGGTGGTGGGAAACCTACGGGGATACACAATAATGTAAAGGATATAAATTAAATATATATATATATACACACACACACACACACACACACACACACACAGAGTGGGCACTATTTATATCTACTATTGCTAGCATAAGTTATTTCTTAAAAACAATCACTTTTTAGTTTATCACATAGGAACTAAAGGAAAAAAAATCAAATATTTCATCAAACTATAAGTAGGCATTTAGAAAATATTATAAATATTCATTTTCAATTATGAAATCGTAAGATAACTTTCTAATTCAACGCCACAGCAGACCATTAGCCCATCAGATCTGCATAATTAAGAAAGTGGACAAGACACACACACGGGATTTCTTGCACTGAACACTGAGGACCACTTTTCTTGCTTCTGATGTTCAAATGGCATTGACTTCTCTCCTTTGTAGGAGAGTAAAATGATTTCAGAAATATTAATACCAATCCTTTCCCAGATATAATTACAAAAATAGCACTAGGTAGGTAAAGCCAAAATACCTGAGGCATTTACCTACTATAAGGGAAATTCCAAAGTACTAAAACTTGTTGACATGTGTCAATATCCATATTGTAGAACAGTGACTGTCGGCCAAGGATGACTTCTCCCCAAGGTCCTCTGGCAATGACCTCTTCTGTGACCCACATGGCTATAGATGTTGGTTTGTTTCTGACTTTTGTATTTGTTCCTTTGATCTTTTTGTCTACCCGTCAGCCAGGACCACACAACAACAGCTTTATCATTAATCTTGATATTAGGTATATCATTGGTTTGCACCTGTGATGCCCCACATTTCAATATCATTGCTACACAAAACTTCTTTGCAATTTAATTCCCTATAACTAAGGTCAACCATAGTTTTTGCAACAAACTTGAGATCCTTGATGACATTAGGTAATCTATCAGATGCACAGCCATGTGCCTTATAGATACTAGACACGCAAGGGTAGAGAGCGCTAGCAGTAGTGGTGACAGAAGCTGTAAACTCACGAACAATAGTTATACTAAGGGACTTATATAATGCGACATAAAAGGTTCGACTTCCAAGTACATTTTAATATTAATTTTTAGTCATTACAGACCCATGCTCTTAGTGAAATCTCCATTTGCCCAATCATAAGTCGATAATACTTAAAATTACATAATGCATACACAGATACACCAACAAAATGTCCACCTGAATTCTGAGTTCTCTAGGATAGAAGGTTTTTTGTTGGGAAGCACACATGCATGATGCAGCACAATACTAAAGGCATGTGTTTTAGGCAAAAGATAAACATGTGTTTATAAGCTGTAATTATCAACTTATCCACTTTCTACATGTGTCACCTTTGAGGATTATTTTGCCATTAGAAACATAAGAATTGCTGTACAAATTGCAAGAGCTACTTTGAAATATGATATGTAAATAGCCCAGTGCTTGTTTATAGTAAGTTCTTAGTAAGTATTGATTATAATATTAATAACACACCAAGCCTATGGTTCCTTGTTTATAAAATATAGATAATAAAATGTACCTTGCCAAGCTGCTTTGGCTGTAAATACATTAGGTTGTCTCCCAGGTCTAATAAGATAATTTAAATCAATAGCAAAAAGGGAACATTTTATGATTTTATGACCTTTATTGAATAACAACTATATACAAAGATTTAGACATACAACTGGTAAACAGGTCACTCTTTTCATAGAACTTACATGCTAGAAATTATATGTGCTTATTTTGGAGCTGAGAATATTAATTATAAGACTAATAAATTTGTTCTTTCTGAGGAATTTGCAAAATTTAAGGCATACTTGTTTTATGTAATTTCTTGTTGCTTATGTGAGTCTGTGTCCAAAGGACTCCAGATTATTTGTGAAAGTGGCAGTGGAGGGAATTTGTTGCTATCAAACAATGTTGAGTAAAACAAAGTTGAACTGTTTAATCAGAAGCACTATGCCTGAAGCCTCCAAATTTCATTTTTACTGATCCCTGAGCTGTTAAATTTCTTTCTGTAATTAAGACTTCAAAGTTGCTAAAGAATAAATTCTGTATATGCTTATATTTCTGAATTCATTTGTAACAGGGGGTCCCCAGGTAGAGGGGAGGTTCCAGGTTCCCTGCCCCACCCAGAGAAAGGTGGAGCTGAGCAGGGAGGAGGAGAACCTGGAGAGGAGGCTGGAGGAGGAAGGCAGAAGGGTGGAGAGCCAGAAGGAGCCTGGGAGGAGCACAGGGAGCAGCGACGTGTGAAGGAGCAGCACGGGGCACCGGTCTTGGACTTGTACCAGCGATTGGGGGCACATGGAAGGAGACACTTGAGACGCACACGTGTGACACCCAGGGGGAGGTTAACAAGAGCAGCCTTTATCTTGATTTGGATTTTGCTCTTTCCTTCCAGACATGACTGGCCACTTCTGCCCCTTTCCTATGGGTCCCCATCAGGAGGTGCCTTAGTCTAGTGGTAGGCTCTCGGGCCTCAGTGGCCCTGCTTTGGGCCAACCTGTTTGGCTGGGCATTTACCCACAGGGGGATGGGCAACTTTGGGTGCTTGATTGGTAACTATACTCTTTGTCTTTTTCTTATGTCTTCTTTATTGCATACTAATTGTACTAAGGTTCCTTTCTATTAAAGGTCTTGCACACTAGAGTATATTTTATCTTGATGAGGTGACTGGCAGAACCTCCTTAGATCAGGCAGGTTTGGGGTTCCTCACCCTTCCGGGTAACAATTTACTCAACTATTTATTGTCTGTGTTTTCTATGGTACTGGTATTTGGGGCCACAATGACTGTACTCTGGTTTTGGAAGAAGTGTGTGTGTGTGTGTGTTTGTGTGTGTGTGTGTGTATGGTAGGTGGCTGTAGTATGCTAAAGATATATAACTCAGTAAGCAAACAAACAAGCTAGAAAAATGACTAAAGATTATCGCCACACCTAACTCACACAAAGGACCTGAAAACATTTTCAGAAGACAGTATCACTCAGTTTGGGGGAATCCATTTATTGTGAGGAAGCCACAAATATTCCTTTACCAAATCAGAAGCTCCTAGGTCCCTAATAGCTTATTTTAGGAACAAATTTGCTCAACCTTCATCAAGTCCTGAATAATAGTCTTTTTGACCTTTTTAATAAGCATTAATTTTTTTTTCTCTAACAAAGTTCACCACCAGTTAATTATTCTGTACCATTTCATTCTTGTACTAATGTCTAACTATCTCCACTTCTGTCCTTCCTTCCTGTGGTTAGCGGCCAAACATGCCTCATATGTCATAAGGAAAATAGATGTTAATCAGCCACTTGCTGACAGACACAAATCTTTCAATCATTCTTCTTCCTTTTGGGAAAGATAATAAAAGCTTCTGCTTAACCTTCCCAAAGTCAGTCAGTCCGCAGGTGCTCGGTCCTTTCTGTTCTTGAAGAAGCAACACTTCCTGTCTCTACCCTCTTTACAGCCAACCTCTCCCTCTCTCTTCCCATTAGCATATGAGGCTACCACTCTCCCCAATTTAATGTTTGTTTATTTACTTATTTTTGTTTAGAAGAACTGGGATGTAGGCCAGAGGAGCAGGGGGTGAGAAGATTCACCAGAGACAGAGTCGGGAGCAGAACAGGCAGATCTACTGAAATACACGGCTGAGGGGAGCAGCCGGTGAGAAAGGAGAGGTCTGCTGCGCCATCTGTGGGTTAGCTTCCTGGCTGGGATTGAACTCAGGCCCTAGCAGTGACAGTGCTGAGACTTAACCTCTAGGCCACCAGGGAGGCACCTCTTCTCCCAATTAAAATACAAGCAGAAGGAAAAACCACTTCCTGGCTGAGCTATCACCATTTTCTGCCTCCTTGTCACTTCAACTGTTCCAAGTGCATCTGCACATGTGCTTTTCCTCACTTCTCACTTGTCACTACTCCAACTTGTGTTCAGTCCATTCCTCCACCAGGTTCTAGAAACTCCACATGAACTCTTTGCCCATCACATTTTCACCATCCCCTGGGTTGCCCTGCTTTTATTCATTGAAACCATGTGCTCTTTGTCTCCCTGAGACCACACTCTTTTGCTATCCTTCTCCTTATTATTACAACTAGTAAACTTCACTGACTTCTCTTTACATAATTCAGAATGTTTAAGTTCTTAGGGCTCAGAAATGGTTTTCCTTACATCCTTCTTACACTCCTTCCCAAGTAAACTTTTCTGCACAAAATGATGTATGTCTGAGGACACAAATATGTCTCTCTCTTTTTTTAAGATTTATTTATTTATGCATACAAGAACTGGGGTGACTGCCAGAGGTATGGAGTGGTGAAAGCGTTCACCAGAGAGAGAGTGGGGAGCAGAACAGGCAGATCGACTGAAATACACTGCTGAGGGGAGAAGCAAGAGAGGTCTGCTGCGCCATGTGGGAGGCTCCCTGGCTGGGGATCAAACTCATGCTGCAGTGGCTGCAGCCAGCTTCACAGGCTGAGACTTAACCCGTTGCACCACCAGGGAGGCCCCAAATATGTCTCTTGATTACCTCTAAGGTATCTGCCATTAGTTTTCTTAAGATCTAATTTTGAACACATATGAAAAACAAAGGATAAGAAATTAGAGAGCAATCTCCAATTTGAAAGAAAAGTAAATTTAAAAAACAATAGAAAAAAAAACAGGAAATAGGAGAAAACTTGAAAAAACTCTGTAATATCCTCAGAGATATAGAAGTCACTGTATTTATGAAGAAATAACAGAAGAAATAACACCAATCCTACAAAAACACTTTGAAACAAGAGGAGGAAAAGAAAAACATGTCCCACATTATTTGATGAAGCTATTATTATTGCTACCAAAGTCAGACAAATATATAGAGGCAAACAAAAGTTCTTAGAGGTCTATGCTTCTTAGAAAAAGAGGCAAAACCATTCTTAACAAAATAGCAAAACAAATCTGGCAACACATAAAATGATTCTGTAATAGGAAAAAATGGGATATACTCCACACATGTAAGGAAGACTTAACACCTATATATCGGTTACTATCACATACCCCATTAATAGAATGAAGAAAAATATTAAATGAGAATCACAATAAAAGCATACAAAAACATCTGTCAAAATCTAGTATTCAGTTTTGATTAAAAACCTTCAGTAAACTAGAAATAGAATGGATCTTCCTCACACTCATATAAGGCATTTGTGAAAAGCTCTCAACTAATATCGTACTTGAAGGAAGACGGAATGCTTCTCTTCTCTGATATGGAACAAAGTAAGGCAATTCCTTTGTAACACTTTGATCCAGCAGGGAGAATAGAGTCAGCTTAAGAATGCTAATCAATCAATTAAGACATACATATTGAAAAGAAAAACAGAAAACTGTCTTTACTTGTGGACGACACGATCCTTTCTGTAGAAAAGTCTAAGGATTTTTCAAAAACAAATTTACTAGAAATAAAAATGTGTTTGGCAAGGTTACATAAAACCGCTATGTAAAAATCAATTGTACTTCTATATACTATCAATGAAACAATCACAAAATGATATCAAGAAACAATTTTCATTCATAACAACATTGAAAGAATAAATACCTTGGTAATAAATTGAGCAAAAGAGTTCAAGACCTACAAGTGGAAAACTGTGAAACTTTACTAAGAGAAATTTTAAAAGATAAAAATAAATGAAGAGAACTGCCATGTTCAAGGAATGGAACACTCAGTATTAAGCTGTCAATTCTTTCAAACTGATTTATAAATTCAGTGAAATCCCTTTCAAAATTTCAGCTGTATTTTTTTGTAGACATTTAAGCTGATCTAAAATACATGCCCAAAATCCAGAACAGCTGGTTTAATTTTGAAAATGAAGAACAACTTTAGAGGGCTCATTATCAGATCTCAAACTTTCTGTAAAGCTGTAGTAAAAAGGAAGTGTGCTACTGGCTTAAGAGGTTGGTACAGTGTGATCTCACTCATTTGTTGAATATAAAGAAGCAAACAAACAAAACAAAACTTAGACTCTGATACCATAAAGACTGTGCCAGAGGGAAAGGTGGGTGTTGAATAGGTAGGGGGCGGGGTGGATTATTTGGTGGTGGCTGATGACGACATTTGGCCGTGGGCTTGGTGTGATGCATAACTGCTTAGGTTAGAAACTATACCCCTGAAGCCTACACAATGTTGTAAACCAACATTACACCAATTAAAGAAAAGATTAGCTTGCCAGATCAGAGTTGAGAATTCAGAAACAAACAAAATATACCTATCTTGATGGTCAAAAAATTTTTCACGACGTAACAAGGTGAATCAATGGGGAAAGGAGAACTTATGAAACAGGTATGGCTAAGACAATCAGCAGATCATATGTGAAACCAAGACAAAACAATCCAAACACCCTATGGCATTCTATTAGTAGCCCCGGGACACTACCTTACTGTCAACTATTCTCATGTATCCTTTGCTTTAAAAAGTAATAAATACTTCATAACTTAACAATTTGGTTGAAATGCAAGACCTAATATTTTAGCACAATGAATTGAACCACAGTGGAAAAGTTTTAATATCCTCTCTCATTCAGATCCAAATTTTTAAAACAATTTCTCCCCTCGTTCCCCAGTATGAATCTGTACCAAACGATTCCCAGCATCTGCAAGTTTAACTCAGTTCTTACTGCATTCTCTGACTTCTCAAACAAGTACCATCTTTTTCTCATCCATCAAAACAGCACCAACTGCTCAAGGTCATGTTTCTATATTAATTTCATCTTGAATTTTTCTTCAGCTATGTTCTCATTTTAAAAGTCAGATCTTGTCCCTTGATGATGCATTCTTTTAATATGGGGCAATTACAGCCATCATTATTGGCACACACTTGTTGAGTTCTTATATGTGAGAAACTATTGTGTTTGCAGACATGGATTGGCAAACAAATTTGAGGGTGAAAACAAATTTGGGTGTGAAAGTGTAGAGTATGTGGTTTATATTTGCATACTGAGGGAGAGGAAAAATCTCCATGTGAAGACAGAGTAGCTGGCATCAGCGACAAAGGGTGGACAGAGAACATCACGGGAGGGTCTGTTTTGGCTAGAGGCAAATGATGATTCATTTTGGACTTGCAAGTTGGGAGGTGCCCAGTGGAAATCCTGAGTTGACAGTATGGTAAATGGTCTGCTGATCAGAAGCCTACCCGGTAGATATATTATTTTTTTGATTTTTTTAATTAGCTATTTATTTATATGAAGTGAAAACTTACATTCACATTAACAATTTATACACAAAAATTTACAGACTTTATTCATGATTGGATGTCCTTTAACAGAGTGGACCGATATAAACATTACAATACATCCATACAATGGAATACTATGCAGCGATAAAAAAGAACAAGCTACTTATTTTGCAACAATATAGGTGAATTTCAACTGCATTATGAGCAAAAGAAACCATATTCAAAAGGCTACATACTGCATGATTCTCTGTATGTAACATTCTAGAATAGGCTGACCCATAATCAAAGTAACTGAGC